>CAXITT010000942.1:149514-163155 GCA_964033795.1 Lymnaea stagnalis
CCAAGAGACTTTCCCTACAGACGGGACTAATGAAAATTTAACAAGAAATAGGGACAAGTTAAAAACTTAAGTGTTATTTGCGGTAGTTAGATTTCCCAAAAAACAGGATACAGGAAATAAAAGAATTCATGAAATGTTATTGTTTAAATAAACTCATTTATAATATCATGTTATTGTAACTACTCTCTGCCAGTGTTTCTTTCAGGCATCTCTCTTCAAGACGGAGCCGACTGTCCCACGAAGCAAGTCAAGTTCCCTTAGGGAAAATGAGTGCAATAAAACGAAAATATATTTGAATTTAAAAAAAACAATTAGATTGACATAAACTAAACAAGTAAATGATACCGTAAACTAAATCGAATTGTGCATATATTTAAAGCTAATCTCGTTTGAGGTAGAAACCGACCGAAACTGCTTTTCTCATTTCGGTGGAAACCGAAACTAGGTCGAAAGTTAAAAATGACTTTCGTCTGAAACCGAAACAGTATCCAAACGCTTCAAGTGACTTTCAAACGAAATCGAAGCCGAAAGTAATCTGAAAGTGACTTTCGGCCAAAGCCGAAACCAAAATATTTATATATTTTAAATTCGTTCATGCAAACATTCTGCAAACAATGATGGGTAACTATTAATATTTACATTCTTTTTGAAACATAAGTTAAATTAAGAACATTAATAAATAAACACCTAATTAATACGTAGGCATTTACCATTTCGATTTAAAAGTAATCTACATTTCTGTAATTTGTTTTTGAAATTAGTATGGCAAGAGAAAAGTTGGACCAGAGGAGATGGGGTGGGGCAAAATTCATGAAAAGTAAGCACCTAGTTGCCCTTTGCTCTTATTCTATAATTACAACCTGGAATATATACATGATAATACCTGTAATAAATATTATGTCTCTAATAGAGTCTATCGTCGCCTTAGCATCATTCATTAAGGCTATACAATATCACTACAATATTATCGTCATACTAATGATGTGTGTTTTCATAAACAGCGGGGAAGATATGTGATCAATATTTTTTGTGGTTTACTCTGTTAGCGTTGTTTTTAGTATATGAATCTCGCCTGGCCCAGTCCTACACTTCCTAATGTCGGCTTCTCTCTCTCTCTCTGTCTCTCTCTCTCTCTCTCTCTCTCTCTCTCTCTCTCATAATAAACACAAGGTCCAGTGTAACTACACAATACTTTATTATATGTTATACACATAAGGAAACTCTTATTAAAAGCAGGTGTGGCGTGTAGAATATATACCAATCTATACACTTTCAATAGTGAAAAATCCTCTCTCAACTCAGTAAGTCATTTGGGGGCAACATACACGACCTCTCAAACAAAAGTCCTCTCTCACTCTAGCAACGTGAATCTAAGACTACGACTCTGTGAACTCCGACATATCAGTTCAACTCTTCTAGACACATGTCACAACTCTCACTAACAACCAACCTGTCTCTCTCACCTACTCTTGCTCTCGGCTCATCTCTCCCAAAGACTCGTACTAACAACCAACATGTCTCTCTCACCTACTCTTGCTCTCGGCTCAGCTCTCCCAAAGACTCGTACTAACAACCAACACGTCTCTCTCACCTACTCTTGCTCTCGGCTCAGCTCTCCCAAAGACTCGTACTAACAACCAACATGTCTCTCTCACCTACTCTTGCTCTCGGCTCAGCTCTCCCAAAGACTCGTACTAACGACCAACCTGTCTCTCTCACCTACTCTTGCTCTCGGCTCAGCTCTCCCAAAGACTCGTACTAACAACTAACCTGACTTCCGGAGAGACGAATGAATACTGCTTGAGTTTTCTACTGTGTTCTTTTCTTTGTTATATTTTCATTTCTATTGTTGGCTGAGGAAGGCTTTATGCCGAAACGTCCTTGTTTTTTGTCCTGTTACCTTATTTCAAGCTTCCACATACCTCGTTTCACTATTTCATTCATTTACATAGCTTGAAAGCAGTCCCTTCATTTATTTCTTCATGTTACTAGTAACATCGTAATACTGTGATCTACAATTGATAATAGTGATTGACTAGTTGATTTTGTTGCGTTTACAATTCTTTTTTCCTGACCTGTTGTCTTCTTATTTATGATGTTATCTTTATATTTTATTATAATGTTGTTTTTCCATTAAATTTTTTTGAAATGACTTTTTTTTTTTGTATTTCCTTTTTATCAACGGGGAATATTTATTTGTGTGGCCCTGGTAGAGCCGCAACAAACAAACGAACAAACACACAAAATGACTAACCTTAAGTTTACTTACCCAACAGTACGCTTCTTTTCTTCTGTTGTCTTCTCTGCTTCCCATATCACTGCATTGTTTGTATGAAATGATATTGTTTACGATAAGTTTTGTTTTTTAGCAGACTACTTCCTTCATACTAGTAAATCATTCTCCTTTTCTACCTTATCAATGTTGACATTAGATGTCAAAAGACTACTTTTATCATACTAATAAATGATTGGATGTGAGCTGACTACTTCTGCATACTAGTATAAGATTCTCTTTATGTACAATTTTAACATTAACATTTGATGCCAGTGGACTACTTTTATCATACTAGTGAAATGTTACATTACATTAAGAAATGGCGTCAGCGGGGCGAGTCTAGACTCTTATGTCCCCCCCCCCCTCCCAAATTACCCCTCCCCGGTCCGACGTGTCGATCTGGAGATGCCCACTCGTCAGGACGGCCCCCCACACGGGACCCTCACCCAAGTCCCTCACATGGGCGCCTGGGCGCTCGACTAGGACCCCGCCTGGGGGCCGCCCCAACGAGGGGGCACCCGTCGATCCGACACTATGCGTTTAAACAGTGCACTCGATCGACTTTCTCAGGAGTTGGGATGGAAAAATTTACGTCCTAATATCTTCCCCCCACCCATCCCGGGAAAGCGTCGGACGCCCTATAAGAGGGATTCCACAGTGGGTTTCCACAACGCGACTAGTTCACGCTGTAGCTGGGACGAAACGGTTGCTTAGGGGCAGCGTTCTCAAGGCTGCATTATTCGAATCCTCGGCCAGAGGTTACCACCCTCGCCTCTGGCCTCATACCCGTCAACGGCAACTTGTAATCATGATCCCTACCCTGGCTCTGCCTAACTTTCCGACTGCGAAATATCACAACCGGCAGCCCTGTGGGAGCTGTTTTATGTACGGCAGGTACCGAGCACACCCTTTGTCTGCCCACCCTGGGGCGTGCCCAGTAATTATGTTTCCAGGCAAACGCCGAGGGGGTCGGTGGCCGACGCCTCCTAATCGGCAAGCCACAGCAGACTTGTCAACTGGAGACCTATCATACTAGTAAATGATTCTCTTTAACTAGCTTCTCAACATTTACATTAGATATCAACCAGTACTTATATAATACTAGCAAATGATTATCTCTATCCATCTTCTCAACTTAGACATATAATGTCAGCCGACTACTTCTAAGACATTAGAAACATGATAATATAGACGAGACATTGTTAAAAGCTGGTCTTGAGGTAAATGATGCTAAGACACTATATGGGATGTCACGAAGTACCCACGCTGATGACAACATCAAAGAAACACACACACACACACATTTCAAGGAGTGGCTGGCTTCACATGTTTAGAGGAAATCATTGATTAGCTCAATGAATTAATTTTGGTGGTGAAAGTAAGGATAACAGGAGACACAACCCATCTTGTGTCCAACACTATCTAATAGAAGGCAATGACCACTCTAGGGGTACAAATACGGCCATATACACCTCTATCATCAGATCAGTAAAAACGTACACTTGTGAGAATCGGTCCCAGAGCATAAAAAATCTATCCTGTTCAATTTGTATTGAGGAAGATCTTAAGGAAAATGTGTAGCACAGTCAAAGACAATCACTTTTGCAGAATCTTTACAAATCAAAAGCTAAATCAATGGTACAAAGACAAACCAATGGTGGCAACAATAAAAAAGAAAGGCGGACTGTGGTATAATTATAATGATACCGGATTATAGTGGAGCACAAGTGATCTACTGGAAGAAACCTATGTGCAGACGGCTTACCTGTCTACAAAGACTGAGATGGATCGAATATATTGAGGAGGTTTTAAGTGATGGAGGTTTTCAATGAAGGCAGAAATGGAAGGATGTTATGGAGCAGGCTAGGTCCCTGCATGGGCTGTAGCACCACTAAGGATGAGGTCCCCATGGAAGGATTTAATGGAGCAGGCTAAGGCACTGCTGTAGTGCCACTAAGGATGAGGTCCCCCTGGAAGGATTTAATGGAGCAGGCTAAGGCACTGCTGTAGCGCCACTAAGGATGAGGTCCCCCTGGAAGGATTTAATGGAGCAGGCTAAGGCACTGCTGTAGCACCACTAAGGATGAGGTCCCCCTGGAAGGATTTAATGGAGCAGGCTAAGGCACTGCTGTAGCGCCACTAAGGATGAGGTCCCCCTGGAAGGATGTAATGGAGCAGGCTAAGGCACTGCTGTAGTGCCACTAAGGATGAGGTCCCCATGGAAGGATTTAATGGAGCAGGCTAAGGCACTGCTGTAGCACCACTAAGGATGAGGTCCCCCTGGAAGGATGTAATGGAGCAGGCTAAGGCACTGCTGTAGTGCCACTAAGGATGAGGTATCAGTTAAATATACTATTCTTTAAATGTAATAAAATCATATTTAATACGTTAGTGAAAAAGGCTGACAATGTCATTTACATGATTTTTCAAACATAAATTACATCAATGACCGACTCTATACATTTGAATTCAGTATATTAGTATTTTTTTTATTTTTAGATAAGTATTGTTTCTATTGCTAGAGCTGCACATTATGCAGGAACAGCCTGTAACCAAATATTTAATTAAATTATGATAATATTTACTTATCGGATAATTCCTATGTGACTGAACAGACTCAACACAATCGCATTCACGGACCAAGGGCATAACGTATCTTGGGGTAAAGAAAGTAATTGAAATAGTGCAACTGTATAGAGTTTTTTATTGTGGTATTGATATTCACATTGATATCACTACAGGCCATTGTATTACTATGGCTGTATTGATATCATTACAGATGATTGTCAATATACATTGAATTTGTATGAGCTTTTATATTTCATCAGCATAAAATAATACATTTAATGTATACAATAATGAATTAAATATGCATGAACAAATACGTAGTCTATTATTGAAATAATGTATTTAAATTACCTGAAATAATGCATTTAATACTTTATCAGTTGTACCGGCTTGTTTAATATATTGCATAGCATCGTTTTTTCCCAAATGATTGCTCATAATCATACGAAGAACTTTGCGCTAAAAGAACTGAGATCATAAAATACACATTTTGAGATAATCAAGTTCAACTATTCCATTTATCTATAAAATGTGATAATTGTGGCTTTTTTTTTATTAAGGAGCGTGTATACATTTTAATGTAATTTATTCTCAAGCTACTGTTTGCTGACAATTGTGCCTTCACATTACCAACCGGAAGAAGGACATTTTCACCAATGATATCGAAACCAGGAGAATTGAAAAATTCACATTTTCGTCGATTTTTTCACTAGCATCGCCTCTTAACATTTGATTAATAAGACACCAGAGAGCGAGCTTTTAGGTTATGGGGATGAAAAGTTAAAATAAATTTAGACCTATCACTAGTGCCAGAATGAGTAGCTTTAAAATAATCCTGTATATTGATATTAATGTAAATTTAATTTATACTTATTTAAATGTGTTTTGTTTGTTTGTACTGATGAAGGCATGTGCCGAAACGTTGCATTGTGTATAATATATAATTATTATGAAAGAAGAACTTATATTGTTCTATTGACAAAATTTGTTCGTGTCTTATTAATCTATTTAAAAGCTTTATCGCAGTCCAACACTTTTTATAATTGGTTAACTTAACATTTGAGCAAGATCGTCTTACAGCACAAGGTCTTTTGCAGGCTGTGTATGCTGACACGTTTATCTACTAGAGCAAGTTAATCTTACTTGGCAGTATTAGAGTCTTTTGGTCAGTACATGTAATACCATAATAAACTGATTTTCATTTTTCTTATATCCCTAGTTGTAGGGATCGAAATCAAGTGGACTACGGCTAACAGTAGAACAAATTAGCTACTTGTGATACAAAGAGAGCTGTTAAGACACGATTGGTTAAGCATACTTAATTATATATAAATTGCTGTAAACAAAATAATTTTTAAGTTTCTATTTAAAAAAGTTCAACAATAAAAAAAAAGTATTTGCATTAAAAATATTTAAAATTATTTGCAAAATTTGTATGGGAACATTTTGAAAAAAAAATGTCACGACAAAAAAATAACAACAATGTCTCATAAAACTCCTCAAAGATATCGATAAAAAAAGTAAGAAAATGAAATCAATTGTTTCCCTTGAATATAATTTATATAAACCTTCTTTATAAAAGAAAATAGTTGAACAAGTTATGTGAAGATTGATATAAGAACAAGTACAGTAAGTAACTTTTCAACCAAGAGACTTCCCCAAAAAAACGGGACAGATGAAAATATGACAAGCAATAGAGACAAGTTAATAACTTAAGTGTCATTTGAGGAAGTTAGATTTCCCAAAAACAGGATTACAGGAAGTGAAGAATTTATGAAATGTTATGGTGAAAATAAAACCATGTATAATAGCATGTTATGTATGCTACTCTCTGCCAGTGTTTCTTTCAGGCATCTCTTCAAGAGGGAGGTGACTGTCCTCTGAATCAAGTCAAGTTCCCTACGTGAAAATGAGTGCAATAAAACGAAATTATATTTGATAATAAAACGATTAGATTGTCGTAAAATATGCAAGTAAATGATGCATTACTTTATTCATATATTTAAAGCTAATCTTGTTAGAGGTAGAGACCAACCGAAAGTGATTTTCTCATTTCGGCTGAAACCGTAACTAGGCCGAAAGTTAAAAATGACTTTTGTCTGAAACCAAAGTCGTATTCTAAAGCTTAAAGTGACTTTCAAACGAAATCGAACCCGAAGCTTAATTTTTAAAGCGACTTTCGGCTCAAGCCTAAACCGACATATTTATATATTTTGAAATTCGTTCTTTCATACATTCTGCAAACACCAATATGGAAAATATTAAATTTACATTCTTTTTAAAACATACGATCATTGTGAATATTAATAAATAAACATCTAATCAGGCCTGCACAACTCAAAATATAATGCGGGCCGTAAAACTTTACAATCAATCGCTTATAAAATTATTAAGATTGTTCCTTTCCTGCTCCTTTAAAAGTATTAGCAATTATAATAATACTAGAACCTTTACTTAAATAAAAGCAGATCTATACATTTGTCCTCATTTAAATTTATTAGATTTCAGTAAAATATTGAGAAAAAAAAACAACTATGCTCTTTTGTAAAGAATCCTTGTCGCATTCTAACCGAACGGACTCACCTTGAAGCTGGAACTAGGCGATCGTTTTTCACGTCTCAAGTTAAACTACATACGGCTACGATAAGGAGCTCGAGATCAATGGTTCTTAACGTCTAAGATTCATCGTTGGAGAGTCTTCCTCCCCCATCGCAGAGATCACACGGAAACACTTGGAATTAGAAATTATCACCTTCTACGAAAATGAACGCCTATTTTGATTTGCTTTAAAAAGCTCAGAAGATCGAGGAGGAAAATCTTTTGCAACGGAGAAAAATTCCAACACTTATTGATCCACTGAGATCATCTGTGAAACAATATAAGGCTAAGTCCACCACGATTGAACATATGACGTTGAACGAATATAGCATTTATAATGATGATACTATCAGTATTTTAGGGACACTTATATTCTAAAAACATAGATTTAAGAAAATTGTTGAACTCCATTTTGTACAGATATTCTAAAACAAAAGAGGTGAACTTCTAAATTAATGTAAATATCCATCGGGAATAAAGAATTGTAGTTATGTGCCCCTTTGCTATAGTTTTCGTTTACGTCTATATGTATACTAATATAGATAGGTTATTATGTTTGTGTGGTAATTTAGCCTAATTATATGAATCCCCTGGACAGAGTGCCAAGAGGATACCTCATACATGTGATAACTTTGAAAGTCAAAACACCACGATCAGGCCACAGTTACTGTTGAGTTTCTGTTACTCCATTTCTGTGCCTGATTTCACTTGAAAAATAATCAAGGTCTTTATTGATCAATTCATGAAAATAAGTATATCAGGAACGAGCAGGAAGCGTCCAGACACTATAAGGAATGATTTGCTTTTAATTATTGGGCAGGACCCTTTAAGTTACAATTAAACATGATTTATCACTGGAGTTTTTACTCTGACGTTATTAAGAATCTATTTTAGAACATTGTCCACTTGATAAGCCATTTTTTTGGTCACATTAACAACTCATACATTTGTTGGCATGAATTAAATTCGAATTTAAATTTGTCTTGTTGAAGAGACTTTTATTTTATGCCTCTGAAATGAAATTATATTAACATCAAATTGTAATACAATATAATTAATGTATATGAACCCAAAGTCTGGGATTTAATGAATGAGTTATAATATATAGATTGAGTCAAGAATGAAACGTGTTTTATTGAATGTGTTATAAGATATTTGTGGTGCCAAGAATTCGAAGAAATTGAATGGATTTCTTCTTCTTCTATATCTTAAGGGCCCACGATCAATTTATTGATCATTTTGGCTCCTATGCATGTAGATGGGATTTGCAATATTTCTGTTACTGGTGTTGATGAGGAAATCATGCACAAGGGGTTTGAATGCTGGAGGAAATAGACACAAATGTGTCTAGTGTTGTCGCCTCAACCATTCCTTTTGAAAGATTGTTCCAGTCCCTGATTGTCTTGGGCAGGAATGAGCAGCTCCTATACTGGCTTCTTATACTATAATGGTCAATCAACGAATTAAAAGTAATGAGGGATTTTCATTTTATTATTTTATTTAAGGTGAGCTCAGCTTTAAAAAAAACATTATTTTATTCCATTAAATACCACCACACACCTTGTTTGGGTCCCTGCTAGTATGGTGCATGGAATTATCTGCCCCAAACTTCCCCTTTAGCTACGCCTCAGTCTACAATCATCCTCTCTAGGTGAGGCTATTTAAAAGTTAAAATAATTCTAATTTTATGACATATCATTTTTAAAGGTTTGAGATCAGCTAACGATGTAACATGTGTACAGAGAGATTGGGCGACCAAACATTTGGTGGAGGGGATATTTTGGCGTTGCATCCTTACACGTAAAGAAACGAATTCGAGAGTACCAAAGTACTCACTATTTAAAGGACAAATCTCCCTTAGAAAACATTTGGATAACATAATAAATAATCTATAAATGCATTTAAAAATGTTAAATTCAAAGTTTCGTAAAGGAGGCAAAAGAGCAATACAATATTACAATTTGGCAATATAACTCATATTTTTTTGTTACTTTCTTATTACAGTGCTTTTAAAATTACAATTTAACTACAAATATTAAAACTAATTATGTGTTATAAAATACTCTACTTTATATATATATTAAAGATATACAATATAGCATTTTTTTCCCTTGAAAACATATGTATACCATGATTATCCTTTATAGTTTAAAAAAATAATTAAATACAAAATAATTAAACAATATAAATTTCTATAACATCCAATCATAAAATAGAAAATATTTTTAAAAAACATATGACTGTAACGACTCTGAAGTTTTGGGTAACATTTATTTAGCACTTTTTTGGACACATTTGTTTTAAAAAATAATACAAAATTTTGCTAATCAATTTAAAAGAAAAGCTGTGTCATGAATCATTGTAGTCAATGATTTTATATTGAAAATATTGGACAAACTGGAGTTTGTGTAGAAGCAAACTATGATTCACCCGGTCAAATGCTTTTGCGAAGTCCACTACTAGCACGTCAGTCTGCTTGTGGTTTTCCAGATTGGTCATCAAGTCTTCTACAAATTCGAGAAGCTGGGTCTCACATGACCTATTGACTCGGAAGCCATGTTGACAGTCATTGAGTATATTTTTGCTTTCAAGATCTTTCATGACAGAGCTTACGATTATGTGCTCCAACAATTTGCAGACGACGCTAGTGAGGGATATCGGACGATAGTTGGCAGGGTCGGAATGCTCCCCTTTCTTGTAAATTGGAGTGACATGCGCTGTTCTCCAGTCTGCTGGAACATTTCCTGTGCATAGTGACGATTGGAAGAGGATTGTAAGTGCAGGAGCGATTTCTTTGGCTAATTCTTTGAGCACTCGTGGTTTAATGTTTATTTCTTAGTCTCCCCTACCATCAGATTAATCCTAATTACATTCATGAACAACTTAATCAACTTGGGAAAAGTTACAACCTCAGAGTCCTTAGTGTGCACGTAGATGGAATAAATCCCATCATCTGCTGAAATATCTGACAAAAACGTATAAATTGTGTTACGTGAATTCATATTTTGTTAAGTAATTTAAATGACGTTAAGTCGATGCTTTGCGAAGGAGCCATTGTGTTGCTTATTAAAATAGATAGTTTTCAATAAATGTCTTGACAACATCTCATTCTCAATACTTGTCTCAACAACATGTCATTAACACAATTTGTTTTGATAATATCTTAGTATTAATAATTGTCTTGACAACATGTCATTATCAATACTCGTCTTGACAAATCACATTATCAATACATTTCGTGATAAAATCAAATTTTTAATAATTTTCTTGACAACATTTCATCATCATTGATTGTCTTGACAACGTCTCATTGCAAACACTTGTTATGACAACATGTCATGTTCCTTTTTTTTTTCTCTTGATAATCATAATCGATCATTAATTGCATTTTGTAACATCTCATATTCAAAGTGGTGTGATTGCCGATACTTCCCTGAAAAAAATGATGAGACAATTGAATGAAATAATTGACTTGTTCTACAATAAAAAAGACAATCTCTGCCTGATTTTAAAAAGTCAATATTCTATTGATCCTTTCAAATAAAAGATATGTTTTCACATACTGGCTCAAAACATTGGTACTGAAGAAAAGAGTCTGGTCAAACGCCAAACTCACAACAAGAACTAAGCTGCAGGTGTACCTGGCCTGTGTACTGAGCACACTCCTGTATGGATGCGAGTCGTGGACCACATACTCTAAACACGAAAGAAGGCTCAATGGCTTTCACCTCAGATGCCTGCGCCACATCCTTGACATTAAATGGCAAGACAAAGTCTCCAACACGGATGTCCTGTCCAAAACAAACATGTGTAGCGTCCCAGCCATGTTAATCCAAAGACGCATTTGCTGGCTTGGACACGTCAAGCGAATGCAACCTTGTCGCATACCAAAGGACGTGCTATACAGCGAGCTGGCGACAGGGAAAAGGTCAGTTGGACGGCCTCATCTGAGATACTTAGACATATGCAAAAGAGACATGAAGTCGGCCAACATCGACATCTCAAACTGGAAGGAGCTGGCAGATGATCCATCCTCATGGCGGGGCATCGTCAAGGCAGGATCACTACATGCGAGGAGTAACAAAAGATGCCATACATTTGTGTGTATATTTAATATCACATCAGAAAAAAAAAAAATAATTAGATGTTCTTTCCTGAAGTTACATTGAAGATTCATTTTGTTTATTATATTGATGTTTTGTTTTATGGGGCACATTAAGACATGGTGGTTTCACAGAAGGTGTGTTGATGTTATATTTCATTGTTTTCTTTACCTCTGTAATCTTGATTTTTGGAAAATCGTTATTCATTAAAAAACGATTTTGATCACCGAAGTTATTAACTTGTTTCTATTTCTTGTCCTATATACATCTGTCCTGTCTGCTTGGGAAGGCTGTCAGCCGAAAAAATTAGTATCTTATGTTCCTTTAGTTCAAGCTTTCACATGACTTTCTATTACGTTTTCTTTTTTTTCTTCTATTTTTTAGAAGAAGGTTTAAAGCTATAAATTTGTTTTCAAGGGAAAGAATCGCTTTCGATCACACCATGTTTTAGTAAGTATTGTTGAAAATTGTTCTAACAAATGGAGATTTTTTTTTTAATTTCTCAAAAGTATTTACATTGGTTTTTTTAATTTCTAAACAGTATTTATTTTTTTTAAAACAAACATTTTGCATTTGGTCCTCAAAATGGTTAAAGATATGTTTTTTTTTAAAATCTCTCTTTTTGTGTAGATAAAATCTTTATATGTTCAACTTTAAGAGGAGTATATATAACATTAAATATGCTCAACCATCGCTTCACTATCAACTTGCTAACAAAGTGGACAATTACGCCTTATATTCAACTATTGTCCACTTTACATCACTTCCTGCTTCTAGGGATAACTTACAAATGAATAGTCCGTTAGGTGCAATTAATATTATTGCAAATTATTTACGAACATACTAAACATGCAGTGTAAATATATAATAACTAGAGAAGTCACGAATTCGATCCTTAATTCTATGGAGGAAGCTATTAAATAATATCAACTGTCCCCTCATTTCAGTTCTCCCATCTCTATCCATACCCTTTAGGTCTGATGTCTTCCGCCCGTCACCTAATATTACCATTACACAACTCTGTCCCTCTCCCTGTTATTGATTACCTCATACATATATATATATATCACATAAGAAAATGGCATTAGCAGGACGTCAAGCTAAAGCTCCGTATTAGAGACCGACCGAAAGTGATTTTCTGATTTCGGCCGAAGCCGAAAATAGGCCGAAAGTTTAAAATGACTTTCCGCCGAAACCGAAAAAAGGCCGAAAGTTTAAAAATGACTTTCGGCCGAAACCGAAGAAAAGCCGAAAGTTAAAAATGAATTTCGGCCGAAACCGAAGCCGAAACCGAAAATGAAATATTAAGATATTTTGAAATTTTTTCCCGCCTACATTCTGCTTACATCGAAAATGATGTGGGAAAATATAAATATTTACATTCTTTTTATAAAAATGAGATAATCGTAAATATTAATAAATAAAAATCTAATTTAGGGTTCTCAAACTCGCGGCCAGCGAGCCATTTGTGACCCGCAAGACGATATTTTGCGGTCCGCTACATGACAGAAAAGTTTAGTGTAAATTCGCCGGCCCGTTTCCCCCATTCTCATATATATAACGTGACTCTCCGCGACGGTTTCAGTCGAATCTCACCGACTAATCTAATTCTGATTTTTTTTTTTAATGTCTCTATATATTTCTATGCCAGTTCTCTGGCAACAGTGAGTAGGTGGATGAAATTGAATCCTAGTCCTTGAGAACCCTTAATGATTTTTTTGTTATTTATAAAGGTTGACCAGCTGTAACAGTCGTAATCGCTTTTTTGTGGATTACTTGATGCGGCCCACTCTCATTCAGACACTACCTCCTGCGCCCCCCCCCCCATAATTTGAGTTTGATACCCTTGATCTAATGAATACTTTTTACCATTTTAATATAAAACTAATTTAAATTGATTTACATTTTTTTTTCCAAATTTGTACGGTAGGAGAAAATTTGGCAGAAATTGGGGGGTGGGGGGGGGAGAGGGGAAATTAATGCAAAATATTATTTTTTTGAAAGCGGGTCTCTAAAAAATGTGGTTCTAAAAGATCACTTAATTTGTTCTTAAAGATCGCTTAGTTTGTTGTTGAAGATCGCTTAGTTTGTTGTTAA
>CAXITT010000942.1:175121-192676 GCA_964033795.1 Lymnaea stagnalis
TATAGCTCTGTCTATATCTACAGGGTGAACTGTACCTGCTTGTATGATTTGTTTAAGTGTAGATTTAGTCTGCAATATTGTGTTGCACGTCAGATATAAATGTTGTTCTGTCTCATCAGCCCCCGTCCTGCAGAGGGGACATTCCATGTTCCTAACCCTGTCATGGTATGGTCTTGACGATACTGGTAATATCATACTTAGTGTGTGTTGTTTCTTGTTTAAGGAAACTGGTGTGTGAGTCCAAGACTTAACACACAGGGAAGAAGAATTCTTGTGAGGACTGCAGTTGTTGGTCAGTAAAGTAATTCTATTTGGTGACACTCGTTCCTCCCTAAACTTATATCGATGATGTCTCCCATTTGTAACAGTTCCAAAATAATGTAATTAAATTATTCAATTACGCTACAATAAACTCACTCCTCAAGGCTTTCTAACGTGTGTCATAGAGAATTCATTCATACTGAAATTGTCTCAATTTAAATGTTGTATCAAATATATTCTGTTCAAAAGTGGTTGGGACATGAGAATATTAAAATAGTTCATTGGCGTGAAATAAAAAGGGTGCAGTGACGTATAATGGGGTAAGGGGTGTAGCAAATATTAGGTTTCTTTGAAATGTGCGTTACTTGAGTTCAGATTTTGTCAAGTAACTTTACTAGATGGTAAGATATTGTTATTAAATGTTTGATATGTTGTGACGTATTGCGTGAAAAGGAATATGACGTATCATTAGTGTGTAGTGTTGTCTTGTGAGTAATTGCAATTCAAGACCAGGACCAGCTACAACAGGATCTTAATCTGTTGGCTGAGTGGGAGATGAGCTGGGACATGGAATTCCCCCCTTCCAAGTGCCAGACACTATCAGTCTCTAGAAGTTGTACTCCTCTACACAAACCAATACGAACTGCACGGCCATATACTTGAGCCAGTTTCCTCAGTAAAGTACTTGGGTGTTACATGTAACAGCAATGTTTGGGAGAGGAGAGGTATCAGACGAGAAACGAATTTCAAAGTCTTTCAGTTCTGTCAACATTGCTATAATGATGTTAAACAAAGACAGTCTACCAGATTGACGCCAAGAAACTAAACCACTTTAACACAAACTGCCTCAGGAAACTCCTCGGCATCAGGTGGCAAAAAAAAGGGCCTGAAAAGGAGGTCTTCACTAAAGCGAAACTAGATAGAATCTTCACCACCCTGATGCAGTCTCAACTCCGTTGGGCCAAACACGTCGCCCGTATGGAAGACAACCGGCTCCCTAAACAGATATAATTTCTTGAACTCATGCTAAGCAAGTGTGCTCCCAAGGAGGTCAAAGAAAGCGATACAAGGACACACTGAATGGATCATTAAAATAATTCATCATCAACCCAATTGAATGGTTTCAGGCAGCTGAGGACAAGCAAGATAGAGATCAGCTGTCAAGAAGGGGCTAAACCTTATAAAACCTGCAGTAGAGCCACAGCGGATACACGCATGCTAGTCCCAAAAAGCAACATTAGATGACCAGCTATAGTAACTATACTCTGCCCACGGTACAAGAGACTTTTCCAAGCACTTATCAGACGAGGGGGGCAAGCCACCTAAAAACTTACCGTGCCCCCCAATCTCGCCCCCAACCGGGTGACTAGATGGTCCTAGTCGATCTTGACGGACAAAATCAACAACAACAACATAGCATATCTTTTTATGATGTTTCATATCACATTTCATAAATACATTTTTATCTTTCTTTTTTATATTTAATATCACATTAGAAATTATAATTCAATTATAAATTAATATTCGTTACTTTAAGTTAGTTTAATGATTAACTTTGTTCATTGTATTGTTGATTGAAACATGGTGGTGTCATAGGTGTTGCAATGTTGTTGTGTATGATTAAGAACATTAAAACACAGTCGAATCAGACGTACTGTAGAAATTTGAGAAAGTGTCACTGAACATAAAGAAACTTATGACAACATAGGCTTCCTAACTATTTGAGTCATTGAGCTTAGATTGTCAATCAATTTATGCGGGGAGCTCCTAGTCAAGCACAATGTCTACAAGCTAAAAAGCCACGAGTTTGTTGTTGTTGAGGTGGAGGCTTCATAAAATAACGTAACGATATAAATAATATTTTTTAAAGAGTTATATTTAATTTTTTTTCACTTCTGCAATCCTGTTTTTTTTTAAAATCTAACTTCCGGAATTTGCAAATGAGATTAAGTGTGTTTTGGTATTTTCATTTTGTCCTATTTTGATATGTCATTTCTGCTGAGAAAGGCTAATGTCCAAATAATATTACCCTATTGTCCCGTTGTCTAATTTAACCATTCAAATGTTTATATATTTTTAAAATTATCTCTTCTTTTTATCTCAAGAATTTTTAACTAAATAAATGTGTGTCAAAGGATACAATCGCATGCCTATAATAATACATGTTTTCGTTGATATCATTTAGTATTTTGTAAGAGATTTTATTTTATTTGTGTGCTATGCAAATGTATTAATTCTTTTAAACAATGATTGTGAAATAAATCGTTAAATTGTTAATAACATTTATTCTTTCACTCTTTTTTAAATTTAAATACAAACTTAAAATTTTAAACCTTATAAGAAATTCATGTAATATTAAATATGCTTAAGCAGGGTTCCATCCTATAGACAAAACTCTCCTAGTGGACTATTATGATTTATATAAAGCTGTAGTCAACTTGACTTCGATTCCTTCATCTAGGGATTTAATATAAATAAATAGTCACGGTGTTGCAATAGATAGTCTTGCAAATTGTGTAAGAAAATTATATTTTAAATATATATTAATGCGAGATTTCTCCAATTAGATCCTTATCTGTACCGAGGAAACACTTAAACAATATCCCCTACCCCTCTCATTTCTGCTCTCCATTCTCTCTCCAGGTATGTCAGGTCCCATCCCTTCCGTCTTTCACTAAAAAGGACATTAGGCCACGCCCCCCACTCCCTTTTATTACTTGCTGAAGTGCAGTGACGTAGCTAGGGTTGGTGTCAGTGGATGCGTCAAACTCATGGTCTCCCCCTTGCCCCCTCCCCCCCCCCCAAATTCTATGATGGATTTTTATTTTTACATAACTACAAGCAAACAAATACAAGAATAAATAAAGTAATTAAATATCAAGAGGTAAATGTATTTAAGAACTGTAACAACGTTAAGCTAAAGTTATATTCACATCGCATTTGCTTTACTTAAAATGTTAAATTTTCTGTTTTTCAAAACTGCAGACCTGTCAATGGCATTATCGAAATCAATTTCCTTGACTGCATCACTTCTCATGTGATAGTAGAGCCAGCTCAGAAACCGTTGACCGCATCACTTCTCATGTGATAGTAGAACCAGATCAGAAACCGTTGACATCATCACTTCTCATTTGATAGTAGAGCCAGATCAGAAACCGTTGACCGCATCACTTCTCATTTGATAGTAGAACAAGATCAGAAACCGTTGACCGCACCACTTCTCATTTGATAGTAGAGCCAGATCAGAATTCATTGACCGCACCACTTCTCATTTGATCGTAGAGCCAGATCAGAAACCGTTGACCGCACCACTTCTCATTTGATCGTAGAACCAGAGCAGAAACCGTTGACCGCATCACTTCTCATTTGATCGTAGAGCCAGATCAGAAACCGTTGACCGCATCACTTCTAATTTGATCGTAGAGCCAGATCAGAAACCGTTGACATCATCACTTCTCATTTGATAGTAGAGCCAGATCAGAAACCGTTGACCGCACCACTTCTCATTTGATCGTAGAGCCAGATCAGAAACCGTTGACCGCCCCACTTCTCATTTGATCGTAGAGCCAGATCAGAAACCGTTGACCGCACCACTTCTCATTTGATCGTAGAGCCAGATCAGAAACCGTTGACCGCACTACTTCTCATTTGATCGTAGAGCCAGATCAGAAACGTTGACCGCACCACTTCTCATTTGATCGTAGAACCAGATCAGAAACCGTTGACGGCACCATTTCTCATTTGATCGTAGAGCCAGATCAGAAACCGTTGACCGCACCACTTCTCATTTGATCGTAGAGCCAGATCAGAAACCGTTGACCGCACCACTTCTCATTTGATCGTAGAGCCAGATCAGAAACCGTTGACCGCATCACTTCTCATTTGATCGTAGAGCCAGATCAGAAACCGTTGACCGCACCACTTCTCATTTGATAGTAGAGCCAGATCAGAAACCGTTGACCGCACCACTTCTCATTTGATCGTAGAGCCAGATCAGAAACCGTTGACCGCACCACTTCTCATTTGATAGTAGAGCCAGATCAGAAACCGTTGACCGCACCACTTCTCATTTGATCGTAGAGCCAGACCAGAAACCGTTGACCGCACCACTTCTCATTTGATCGTAGAACCAGATCAGAAAGCTTTGATTGTACCATGGTTTATCTTTTTTAAAAAAAAGTTGACAAGTCTTCGTCTTGATAAATTCTTCACACATGGAGCCACAGACATACAGATCGTACGAAACATTTGAAGGCTTATAGAGAGTATTGGAAGAGTCTAAAAAGTCTTTTTCAACTATGAATTTCAAAAATCAAACACGGACAAGTCAAACATTGTAGTTCCCATTTAGCTATGAAATTCAAAACATCAAATACTGACAAGTCCAAAATCTTTGCCCCATTCAGCTATGAATTTCTCAAGTGACTTCCTCAAGTAGATAATCGTATAAACATATACAACTTGTTATAGACCTTTTGCTAAATGTAAATCTGGAGCAAATGTAAAGAGGTGATTCTAGTGACATATCTGAGAAAAAAAATTATGTTTTATATTTTTTTTTAAACTAATGTTATTGTGGTTTTAATGTCTTTCTTGTATTTGCTTTGTGAAAACACCTTTGTAAGTGAAGAGTATTTCACGAATTAGTAGTATTTCTATTTACCTTGGACTTTGCATTAAGATGTGTGACTATGAACAGTCTACCATTAGAATCTGTAAGGATGTACACTCCGTCTACACCATCCCTGAAAGAAAATTAAAGAAAAATCAAGAAGAAATGAAGAAGACAGTGGGATTTTAGTTGAGAACTTTGATTTAATCCACGGCAGACTAGGAATGCCTTAGAGACCACATCATTTAAGGTTACTGTATTGTGCATGTTTTCGTTAAATGACTGTATTATTAGACCCTAGTGCTAAATGTATTCAAGCCTCTTTTTTGCCGACATCAATTTAAAATGTGACCTTCGACAAACATGTATAGAATTAATGCACTTTACACCAATTACAATTAGTCATCTCTCCAACAACCATCACCCTTTTTCAAGGCCCTCGGGCCGCACCATATTTCATACCAATCTACTATATTATTAGTCTAATGAATCCTCCGGCAATACGCTTAAGATTTATTTCTCCAAATTTCTCGTAAAACAAAATGCAATGTGTCGAACTAAAAACAATTTGCGATATATACATATATATCGCATACAATATATACATAAACATTTACAAATATATACATATTTATTTTAGGAATCTCATTTAGCACAGATATCTGGAATTTTATTCATGTTACACTTAAATAATGGAAACACCTATTGTTCGAGGTTTTGATTGGACGTAAGGCTAAACAATTTTAGAAACTTGTGTCATGGGCCAAAAGTATCAGCCCAAAGTTTCAGATCAAAAGTTAATTGGTAGTCCGTCAAATAGCCGTCCAAAGATTGTGCCAGCCAACAATGAACACAAGTGAAGTTAATTTAAAGAATTTTAAAAAAAAGTATCTTAAATATACTGCCACTTAACAGACAATTATCAAGTCTTAAAAAAAAAAAAAATTACAACATAAATCATCACAATTTTTGAAATCTTTAATAACAATAGAATAAATGCATTTTTAAAACTAAAATAATGTTATGTAATGTATTTAAAATTAAGGAATATGAGTACAGCGTACTGAAAAACATATTTATTATATCCCTAAAAACGGGGATCAAATTCTAGTGAAATACAGCTTTAAATAAAGCATGATAATGTCAACATTGAGAAGGTAGATAAAGAGAATCATTTACTAGTATGATGGAAGTTGTCTTCTGACATCCAATGTCGACATTAAGAAGGTAGATAAAGAGAATAATTTACTAGTATGATAAAATTAGTCTTCTGACATCCAACGTCAACATTGAGAAGGTAGATAAAGAGAAGCATTTACTAGTATGATGGAAGTAGTCTTATGACATCCAATGTCGACATTAAGAAGGTAGATAAAGACAATCATTTACTAGTATGATGGAAGTAGTCTTCTGACATCCAATGTCAACTTTGAGAAGGTAGATAAAGAGAATCATTTACTAATATGATGGAAGTAGTCTGCTGGAAACATAACTTATTTCAAACAATATCATTTCACACAAACAATGCAGTGATATGGGAAACAGAGAAGACAGCAGACTAAAAGCAGCGGACTGATTGGTAAGTAAACTTAAGGTTAGGCATTGTGTGTGCTTGTTCGTTTGTTTTGTGCGGCTCTACCAGGGCCACAAAAGTAAATATTCCCCGTGGATAAAAGGTAAACAGAAAAAAATAAATAAAAACACCCCAACGAAATGTAATGGAAAAAAAATAACATTATAATATAATATAAAGGTAACTTTAAAAATAAGAAGACAACACGTGACGAAAAAAATAATGTAAACACAAAATGATCGACTAGTGAATCACTTTTATCAATTGTAGATCACAGTCATACGATGTGGCTAGCAATTTGTCTGATATGTATTCCGTCCTTTTAAACTCACTTATGTGAAAGTAACAAGCATCATCAATTGTTATCTAGTGTGATGTTAACAAGCATTATGAATGGATATCTTTTGTGAAGCGCTAAAATTAGTAATGATTAGGAACATCTCTACTTGCTTCAGCCAAGAATAAACTAAATTTATTCCAATTGTGGCGCCCTTAAGGAGGCTTCTTATGGTCCTGGATTATTTAAAGTGCACAGAAAACGTTTGAAAAATGCAAAAATGCAAGAAGACGTTTTAGCAGACACCTGATTTTAGATATGAAAAGTTTAACACATAATACTACAGTTATGGCAAAGATGCGACATAATACTACAGTTATGGCAAAGATGCGACATAATACTACAGTTATGGCAAAGATGCGACATAATACTACAGTTATGGCAAAGATGCGACATAATACTACAGTTATGGCAAAGATGCAAGTTTATTTATTTTTTAAAAACACGTTAAAAAATGGGGAGCGTGGTAGTCAAATTAAAAATAAAATGCTACAACTAGAGTTTCAGTAATTGATTATTGCAAGGGTTAATTACGTTCTTTATTAGTGGTGCTTGTAATAGTATTTTCCTTATTGTTATCATCCCACATATGATGTTGTGTTTCTGTACTTCGCTTCAGTGCTACGAGCAACCTTGATCTATTTACACTTTATGGGTCTAAGAATCTGCAGACATCTCGTTCAAAAAAGCTAAGACGTCAGGACAATGTCGTTGATAACAATACTGATCTCTGTCACCATATAAGCATCTGATGTCAAGTCAAGGTTGGTGATAACTATAAGGATCTCAGACACTATATAAGCATCTGATGTCAGGACAAGGTCAATGATAATAATAATGATCGTTATCAAGATAATATAAGTTACTAACATCACAAGTTTAAAGATGAAACATCATGCACCACGATGGTTACCACATTCACATTCGAGAATTTCTAAGAGTACATCTTGCTCCACATCAGGTACCACACAATGGAAACTATCAATGCTAGCAACATGCTCCACATCAGGTGACACACACACTCCAGACTGTCCATGATAGCATCATGCTCTCTATCAGGTGCGACACACATAAGACTGTCCATGATAGCATCATACACAACAATATGTACCACACACACTCCAGACTGTCCATGATAGCATCATGCTTTACATCAGATACCCCACACACTGGAGACTATCCATGATAGCAACATGGTCCACATCAGGTGCCACACACATTCCAGAATATACATGATATCATTATGCTCAACTCCAGGTACCACACACAATTGAGACTGTCAATGATATTATCATGCTCCAAACCAGGTACCACACACAATTGAGACTGTCCATGATAACATCATGCTCCAAACCAGGTACCACACACAATTGAGACTGTCCATGATAACATCATGCTCCACACCAGGTACCACACACAATTGAGAGTGTCCATGATAACATCATGCTCTACACCAGGTACCACACACAATTTAGACTGTCCATGATAACATCATGCTCCACACCAAGTACGACACACATTGGAGACTCTCCATGATAACATCATGCTCCACACCAGGTACCACACACAATTGGAGACTGTCCATGATAACATCATGCTCCACACCAGGTACCACACACTGAAATTACCCTGATTTCAAAATAAATACTAAACAATGCGGCAATCGACCAAATGTGGGAACATGTTTGTATCGAGAAAGAGAAAGACGCATCCAGTCACTGCTTGACATAATTTCTCACTGGAGTTCTGACTCTGAATTGATCACGAAAATAGTTTGAATATTGGCAACATCATTAGTATTTTTTTTATTACTTTGCGACTCATAATTTTGTTGTCATCAAGTAAATTCTCATTTAAATGGGTTTTGTTAAAAAGATTCTTTAGACTAAATCTATGTCCCAAAAATGTAATTATGTTATTATAAATTCTATATGATGTCGTCATTTAATTTAATAAATATACATGCACCCAAAGACAGCGTTTAAATGATTTTATTAAACTGTTATGCCACATTGATTGAGTCAAGAATTAGTAGGGGTATTATGATTGTGATATAATACATTGATTGAGTTTAGACATACAAGTGATTTAATTAATGTGTTATACCATATGAATTGAGTCAGAATTAGTAGTGGTATATTGAATGTGTTATACTATATTGATTGAGTCAAAAATTGGAAGTGATTTAATGAATGTGTCAAATATATTGATTGAATATTGTTATTTAATGACAGGTTACACTATATTTTTTTAGTCAGTGATTATAAGTGATGTATTTTATTATTTATATTTTATTCCTAAAGTCAGCTTAGCTCAAAAAAGAATTATTATTATCTATTAAATGACCACACTCGATTTAGATGTCCCCGATTGTAATGTGCATGGGGATGTGTCTCCTCTGGTTCACACTTTAGCTAAGCCTCAGGCGACGGTCACTGCTTCTTAGGTGGGTACATTTTAAGGACTTGAAATTTAATTAATTCTATGACATCTATTGATATATACAGGCATAGTTGGACGACGGAGGATTTCCGTGGTACGTTTGTATAATGTGGTGTGTGTGTGAGAGAGAGAGAGAGAGAGACAGAGAGAGTATTTTCGCGGTTCATCGCTACAGATAGTAACGAATTCGAGACGACAAGTGTTCTCGCCCTTTAAGACAAATGAGACAGAAGGACGTATGTTTGGTTAAACTTTATGAATTAATGCATATATTTAAAAATTCAAAGTTTCTTATGAGTCAGAGAGTGACACAAATTGTTTCAAATAAGTTGTCTTCACAAATCGATTGCTAAGAATAATTGTCAATAGGATATTGTATTTACATTCGCAGATAGTTACATTTGAGTGTAGCAGTAATACCGAGGTTAACAAGAAATATTCCGCAGTATGGCACTGAAAATTTTGTTTGCATTGCGCAGAACTTTGCTGAGAAATAAGATGACGCAAATTAAATGGAAATAAGGCAAGTAAGTCGTCGCTAACAAAAGTACGGACAAGTCGGACGACGAGTGAAAAGTACAGACACATACGGACGCACAAGTTAGTACAGTCAAGGGGGTCGAAAATACATATTGCCCGTACTAAATACGGACGCCTGGTAACGCTGGTAAAGTGGCTTTCGTTTTTAATTGACATTATTTTAAGAGATATCATGTTTCATTAATAAAACGTGTAAAAAGTATATTTTTTAAATGTTTCCAAATGTTAATTTTTTAAAAAGAAAGATACACATAGTATGGGTTTAGCTAACGTGTCATTGTAAACATCTTCTATAAATGAAATAACTTGTTTAAAAGCCATCAGGTGTTACAAAATAAATTATATATATTAATGAGGGATTTTATCTAAAGGAAACAGTATCAAAATAAAGTATATATACATTGCCCAATTTTCCGTAGAAATAAATTGTTATATGCAATTGATAATTACCTTAGCCTTCATCAAATCAATTAAAAATTGTCATTTTACATTAATTCAAAATATTTTAAACTAAATTCAAAGACTAATAATTGGAAAGCTAGTTCAGAAATACGTTTTTCATAGCTTTCTACTGGATTTTAATCGAAAATAATATAAATTAATGTAAAAAATTAGTGCGTATGGATGGGAAGTTTTTTATTATCATGATATTAAAAAGAAAAAAAGCAGATGGGAAGTTATTTAAATAAATATAAGTTAAATATTTTCCAAAAATATAGAGCATGTTGTCCACTTACAAGTTATAATAAAAACCAATCCTACTTTAAAACTCATGCTTTTCCAAAGAAAGGTAATGGTAAAACAGATTGTAAATGTTTAATAATGAACTAATTATTAAAAGTGTACATCCTTAATGGTATGTAAATGTTATTTTAAAAAATGTCATAAAAGTCTTTAAGCTTGTGAAATTGCCACAGAACAAAAAAAAACAATAAACATAGAGAAATATGAGAACAAGTGGAGGAAGACGCGAGCGGCCAGTACGATATTTATAATCGAATACTACAACAAGATTAACTTTAAATATACGGATCATCTAAGATATGGAGCCTCGCATGATTACAAGTTGTGGCTAATGGATCTAAAACAAAAGGCTAAGATAGAACCCTTGGGCTGATGATTCTAGCTTCTCAACCCCGAGAAAGCTGCCACTAGGAAACCATTTTGTTCCAGCTACTTCGCAAATTGTTTGCGGGGTGGCAACCTAATGTAGAAACTCTCTTTTTGGGCGTTCGTCGCTTCAACGGGATTAGTTTTGGGAAGATATCGGGACGTACAATTACCAACCCGTCTCCTAGGCAATTCCATCGTGTGCACTGTGTCTATGCACTGTTTCAGACGGACCGGGTGTCTTTTCGTTGTGGCGGCCTCCAGCGGAACCCGATAGAGCAGACTAGGGTCGGGGCTGTCCTGGCAATGGGGCATTCTCCAACGTGACGCTTCGCGGCCCGATACTCAAGCTTAGGAATGGTGCATTTGGGAAGGCATAAAGAGCATTAGCTCGACGGCCTGCTGATGCCATTTCTTAAAAGGATCTGTAGATATTACCCTAGCAATTTTTTTTTAGTTTTCCATAATGGTACAACCAGTTACCTTCGTTCTAAATAATGTTTACATAGTTCTTATCCATAAGATGACAATTCTTCAGATCCATAAGACGATCTAATGTCAGACCCACAATCATACCAAGTGTCAGATCCATAACCATACCCGGTGTTTAAACATAGTGTTTAATTCATCACAATTTTATTTTCAGGAAGCAAAGTTAAATAATTCAAATGAGTCTCAGATAAAAAATTGTTTTCCCGTTTTCAACCGATCATTTAGTAAATAAAAATAGGGATTACAATCATTTAACAGCATTGATTTAACAAATAGTTAAATTCAGATCATTGAATTTAGTATCACATGGTAAATGTTGTTAAATCATAAAGTTTACTTATTGACGTCATACATTATGCCAATTATTTTGAATGCGGAGATTGTCTTGGGCGTATGCAGTGTGTTCCTTTCTTTAAATTATTGATAAACTAACTTCACCACCACCAAACACAAATTTAAAATATTTTTTTTTTTAATGAAATGTAAATTATATATATATCATCTGAAATTATAAATAGAGAATTAACATTTTAAAGTCTATATCGTCTTCGAATGCCAGGCACTGCAGTGGCTGCCTTTATAAAGTTCCTGATGGTTGTTGTTCTTTACTACGGCACCTCTCTCGAAATAGTTTGTAATGGTTTCACTAGTGCTCACATGTATGTTTCTAATGCATTTTTCTCTTTGATGTTAAAAAGAGTTCATGAATCTCCTTATTCCAGGTCCTAATTAATTGAGAACTTTTCTCTCCCTGTACTTTGCTTCTACTTTTGGAGTTAGCCATCGTTATATCCATGAGACGTATATCATAAGCTCTTTTGTAGTCCACATATAGTTAGTGTATGTTGATGTTTTATTCATAATGTTTCCCCAGGAGACATCTAATAGTAACATTCTGAACGTCTAAAATACCCTTTTTACACATAGTCTAAAAGAGACAGTGAATTAAAATATAAAACAACACTGCATTTTTAATTATGTTTTACTAAGGGAACACTTACACTCTCTTTTGCTCAAGACTCTTTGTTTCCTCAATATATGTTTCTCATACATGACGTCAATTAATGTGACTTGACAGTGTTGAATATAGTCTTGAGTCAAAAAAAAAAAATTGGGCGCACAACAGTTGTTTTTGTTCAGGTACTAGGCGCCATAGTTCCTCTCCCAACGCTTGGAAACGTATTTCCACTAATCAAATACTCTTATCAAAACATAGCAATTAGCGATGTAATCACATTATATGAAACGTGATCCGCCAATTATGCATGCGACAGAAAGAAAGAGACACAGAAAGATACATAAAGAAATAAATAATAATAATAATAAAAAAGTTCATTTTAAAAACACGCTTCATCCCCAAAGGCTCGAAGTGCGGTACAAAGTCAACAAAAAAATATCTATAATTTACCACATTTAAAACAAACGCAACACTACAAAAACTAATTACAAGCATACAATCTCAAAGTCTTTCTAGCCATTTCAACCCGAACAACACAGCAACACATGGAAAATAAGGTAGACAATCATCCCAGAAGGTATTTGCGAAAAAGATGTGTCTTTAGATCGGTTTTAAAGGACTCCAGTGTCTGGTTGTTTCTAAGATCGACAGGAAGGGCGTTCCAAATTGTTGGACCAGCAAATGCGAAAGTGCGCTTTCCATATGTCTCAAGGCAAACACGTGGTGTCGAGAGTTTGCCACTATCGGATGAGCGGAGCTCTCTACTGGGTACATAAGGCGTCAGCAGCTCTTTCAGATAGGACGGCGCCAGGTCATGTAAGCAGCGGTAGCACAAAGTTGCGATTTTGTACTCTATGCGAGCACGCAACGGCAGCCAATGCAACTCTCTCAGAAGGGTTTTTGCATGGTCAAACTTGCGTTTGCGGAGAACAATGCGAGCCGCATTATTCTGTGCTATTTGAATTTTATCCAGGAGCGTAGCTGGAAGACCCACCATAAGAGCATTGCAATAGTCCATGCGTGATAGCACAAATGCAGACATCAGCCTCTTTGTTGCATCAATTGTTAGGAAGGGCCTGATGTGACTAATCCTGCGCAGCTCTAGAAAAATCGCCTTGCATAGCATGTTAATATGACTTTCAAAAGTTAGTCTTCCATCTAGGTAGACACCCAGGTACCGCACTGTTTGAGCTAACTCAATACGCACACCTGAGAGAGTAATTGATGTCGTGTTATTTGCAGATTTTTGCTTCTGAGCGGTCGCGATGGGGAGCAGCTCAGTCTTATCATCATTTAATTTGAGCTTGTTTATGGTCATCCAGTGCTTAACCGACTCCATTGTCTTCTGTGTCATACTGAGCAGCTGAGGGAACTGAGAAGGGATCACGGATTGATGAAGTTGTGTATCGTCCGCGTACATGTGATACAACATGTCAAACTGCCTGATCTCTGCGCCCAGGGGCTGAATGTAAATCGTGAAAAGCACCGGGCCTAGGACCGAGCTCTGGGGTACTCCGAATTCGATATTAGATTTCTTCGAAGTCAAGCCGTTTGAAATTACTGACTGCACCCGATTAGTCAGATACGATCGGAACCAACACAGGACGGTATCAGTGAGACCGAACGTTTGTTGCAGACGCTGGAGCAGTATGCCGTGTTCGAGCGTATCGAAAGCTGCCGATAAATCGAGTAAAGACAAAATCGATACCCTGCCCTCATCACAAGACGACAGAAGGTCATTTACGACGCGCAACAGGGCTGTCTCAGTAGAGTAATGCACCCTGTATGCTGACTGGAATGGTTCAAACAAGTTAAATTGAGTGAGGTGATCCTGGAGTTGGCGGAGAACGACTTTTTCTAAGATTTTAGAAATAAATGTTAGTTTGAGATGGGACGATAATTTTCCAAAACATTTGGATCAAGATTTGATTTCTTTAATAGTGGAGTAATGATTGCCTCTTTAAAAGATGATGGAACAATACCAGTAGTTATAAAAAAAACAGAGAAATAGTGAGCGCGATAATGAGGCATATGTCACATAGAGAGCATAAGATTGAAAGATCGACCCTGATGGGAAGGAATGTAAATGAGAGAAAGAAATTGAGAGATATGAATCTAGAAAGATATACAGTGATAAAGATAATATACATATTCATGAAGAGGTAGAGATAGAGAAAGCCGGATAGAGATATAGAGATTGATATGGAAAGACTAATAGACAGAGAGATATGTACATTGATTGAGAAAGAAAAAGAGAGATGGATGGATAGAAATAGAAATGTTCCAGCAGACTGGAGAACAGCGCAAGTCACTCCAATCTACAAGAAAGCTGAGCATTCCGACCCTGCCAACTATCGTCCAATATCCCTCAACAGCGAGGTCTGCAAACTGTTGGAGCACATAATCGTAAGCACAGTCATGATAGCATCTTGAAGCCAAAATATATAAATGACTGTCAACATGGTTACCGAATCAATAGATCATGTGAGACGCAGCTCCTTGAATTTGTAGAAGACTTGATGACCAATCTGGAGAACCACAAGCAGACTGACATGCTGGTGATGGACTCCGCAAAGGCTTTTGACCATGCAAATAATAGTTTGCATCTACACAAACTCCACAGATATGCGATCCAAGGCACCACTAAAACATGGATCTCTAGCTTCGTCAGACACCGATGCCAAGCAGTAGTGGTGGACTGTACAAGCTCCTCCTTTGCCGATGTGAAGTCAGGGGTCCCCCAGGAATCAGTGTTAGGCCCCTGTTTGTTCCTAGCATACATTAATGACCTACCCGAGAAACTGAAATGCCAAGCAAGACTGTTTGCAGATGACACAACGCTGTATAGGACGATCGCAAACAGATTTGACCAGGACCAGCTACAATAGGATCTCAATCTGTTAGCTAAGTGGGTGATGAGCTGGGACATGGAATTTCACCCTGCCAAGTGCCATACACTATGAGTTTCTAGAAGTTTTACTCCTCTACACTACAAATATAAACTGTACGGCCATACATGGGTATTACCAATCAAAGAGAGGTCCGCTGGGACAAGCACATTAACAATGTATGTAACCAAGCAAAGAAGACCCTTGGGTTCTTAAGGCGAAATCTAAAGAATGGTAACACCTGTGTAAAAGAAAGAGCATATAACGCCTTTGTCCGTCTAGTTTCAGATTATGCATCTTCAGTGTGGGACCATTTAGCCTGAGGAGCCGTGACAGGCTGGAGGCAGTCCAGCGACGGGCAGCACGCTTTGTCCTGAAGCGATACAGGAATACCTCTAGTGTCGGCACCATGCTGGAAACACTAGGCTGGTCACCATTGTAGGAACGACGACGACAATCCAGGCTCTCCATGATGAACAAGATAAATAATTGGCTGGTCAATCGTTCCAGAATTAAATAAAAACTCGTCCCTTTCCCCCATAGACAGCGACGAGGCCATGACTGGCTATTCAGGGTCATACCAGCAAGAACCCATTATATGAGCTGCTCATTCATTCCCAATACAATCAGGGACTTGAGAAAGCTTTCAAAACGTACAGTTGAGGCGACAAAACTAGACACATTTGTGTCATTTGCCTCAAGCCTACAAACCCCCATTGCATAATTCCCGCTTAAGGTGACACTTGCAATCAGTGAAATATCCTCATCAACATCAGGCAAAGAAACATTGGAAATTCCCATTGCAAAACAACATTGAATAGGAGACAAAATCATCAATACATTGATCGTGGGCGGTGAATATATAGAAGAAGAAGAAGAATGACAAGGATAACGAATTACAGATATGTTGAGAGAGATGGAGAATGATTGACAGACACAGAGATCTAGAGAGATGGATACAGATAGAGAGAGAGAGGTGGACATTATAATAGAGAGAGATGAATAAAGACTGAGAGGGATATTGAAAGACTGGCAGACAGAGAGATATAGAGAGATAGAGAGGGAGATAGAGAGAGAGATAGAGAGAGACAGTTATATAACAGAAAGAGAGATATAGAGATGTATATAAATAGAGAGTGATACAGAAAGAATAGCAAAGAAATTTAGAGATATGTAGAAAGGCTAATATACAGAGAGATATAGAGAGACTGACATGCTTAGAGATAGAGAGAGACAGACAGACAAAGGTTTGATAGAGATGAAGAAATAGTGAGAGAGTGATTCATAGAAAGATAGAATTTAATAGATAGAGAAAGACATAAATATATATAAATATATAGAATGATAGAAAAAAGATTGAGTGATAGATAAAGTGAGTTAGAGAGAAAAAGAGAGAGTTAGAGAGTGATAGAATGAGAGAGATAGAGAAAAAATTGCCAGATATAAAATAATATAGAGAGAGATAGAAACAGAGAGAGTTGGAAAGAGAATGAGAGGAAGAGATATAAGAAATTAAGAGAGATAGAATGAGAGAAAGAAAGAAAGAGAGAGAGAGATAGAGAGAGAGAGAGAGCGAGAGCGAGAGAGAGAGAGAGAGAGAGAGAGAGAGAGAGAGAAAGAAAAAAAGAGATTGTAGAATCTTACTCTTAATTCTATTATTGTACTTTCTTTAACTCATAATTCTATGTCATAAATGTCTAATACAAATGTATTTTACCGATGACAGTGAGAGAACCGTATGAATTAATACATACAACGATTCACCGGATCTTACACAACCTTTTTTTTTTTCCAATAACAATTTGAGTAAAATGAAAGAAAATATTAATATTACCCACCAAAGGAACCATGAAAAGAAATCATTGAATGTAGTTATCAAGATGTTTATTTGGTGAAGTCAGTGGAATTAAAGGTAGCCATACGTGACATGTTTTAGCTGAAAAATATTTAAGTAGGTAGCCATAAAGATCCCGACAGTTGAAAACTATTTACGGAGGTAGCCATAAAGATAGCGACTGGTTACAAACTATATAATTAGGTAGCCATAAATATCCTAACAAATTAAAAACTATTTAATTAGGTAGCCATAAGAAATGTTCCGTGTTGCAACCTCCTTACATAATGTTCGCTAATATTTCATTTCCCTTTTGGCCAACCTACTTTAAATTAGTTTAAAGATAGTTTAGTTTAGAATAGCTGGATTTAGATCTTTATATTTGTTAAGTTTAGACTATTTCAGCTCAGGTTGAATATAATACATGTCTTCACTTTACATTTGTTTAGTTAATAATCGTTTATTTTACTTTAGATAAGTTTACTTTAGATTAATTGAATTTATTATT
>CAXITT010000942.1:192998-212986 GCA_964033795.1 Lymnaea stagnalis
TTTTGTTTCAAAACTTTTTTTTGTTCAAATTAAGTTAAGTTTTTTTTAAAATAAAAATTAGACATAGTGTCTTACCATTTTTTTCCGGGCATTTTTTGGGGATAAATTTGATCTTAATTATGGGGCGCCCCAACATTAAAAATCAGCAGCCGCCCTCGCAGTAAAGGATCATGGGGTCGGACTCGTTGGGGCAATTCATCTGTTTCGTGAGGTCTTACATAACGTGTATGCGCGGACGTACAAGAAGTCATGCTGCCGTGTTTTTTTAAAGACGGACCAAAGCGTGGGTTCTGGGTGGCCGAATGGTCTAAACTGAGCAATAAATCTCAAACTGATGGTCGGGAGTTCAATTCCAGCAAAAGGCCAGTCAAGCACCCGACAAAAAGATGGCTAACTCTCAATTCAAACCAGGAGAAAAATGATCAAAAAATTAAATAAATGATAAGTTATTGTTATTGTGATATCTAATAAAAAAGAAAAGAGAAGAAAGGGCCAAAAAAAAAAATTAGGTAACTTCGTGAATGTAACATCTTTAGATTTGTTCGTTGGTTACGGCCATTTGACTTTTTATGTTGTCAAACCAAGGATGAACGTATCTACTTCCTTCCGGTTAATATAATTTCCTCTTTTTTTCGACTTTTTTAAATATGTGGAATCGTTTGCAAAATAAATGGCCACGCCTAATATAATACTGTTGCTATACCACGTAGGTCGTCAAGTTTGTAAGCAAACTAGCTTTTTCTAGCAGAATAAATTATTGATGGTGAAACATCAGACGATAACCATATTAATCTTTTTTTAATCTGATTCCTGTGTCAGTGATGATGTTTGGAACAGGTATGCCCCGCACAATGACTGTGAACCAGGAAAAAAAACAAAAAAACAGATAAATGAATGACAAGTATTACTTGAAGTTATATTTCCTAAACTTTATTAGTTTCTCAAACAAGTAAATTTAATGTTCTTCAAGAATCATCACATTATATTGCAGTCTCTCCCCTTATTACCCTTACATTATATGACAATTAAATATACAAAAATTATGATGACTGTCTTGCAATTACATCATATTGTTATCACTGTCATGATTTACAACATAGATGTCCAACCTAAGACCTTAAAACCAGCTGGCTCGCTGGCTCTAGAACAACCGCATCCAAGTTTGAAATTAAAAAAAAAAATCAGAGAATGATTGAATATATTTACAAAACACAAAGAACAAAAAAAAAATTAAAACAATTAAAGTCTAGTATAAACAACTAGTGTCTTTTTGTGCCATTTCCCTCTTCCCTATTTCTCCCGATTAGCGATACGAAGTAATCTGCGTAGTGTAATTGGAGGAAGTACAACTTGCGTTGTGGTCATGTGCTTACTTTGTGAGTGTGCGGAATGTTCGGGTGCAGTCATTACAGTTACACACATGTAATGCTACTTTGGTAAAACCTGTTTTAACTGAATAGCATCTCCACTGGATACGCATGATTTTAATCTGAATTAAGTATCCTTGTTTGTGAGGATGAGCTAACATCGGTTAGTTACCCTGTAGCCCTTGTGGCACCCAGACACATACAACTTGTTATAAAAAATGCAGTTTACTAAAATTGGCACATTGTCACATCAGCATATTGTTCTTTACATGTCATGTTTAGATGTTGAATTAATTGATATATTCTTGTAATTTCTAAACCACAGATCAGTATTGATCAGATATTGATGAGTGTGCAGATAGAACACACAAACGACAAACGTTGTGTTTAAACACTGAGGTCGGTTATCCATATTCCTGTCAAAGTAAACAAAAACTGAACATTGTAATGGAACTTGCCAGCAAGGTAGATTTATTTAAAATTAAAGTTATTCAAAGTAGGACTTTTTCAAATGAACTCAATGCCAGATGGGGATAGTTCAATTGATTTAAATGCAAGGAAGAAATAGTTCAACTAAATTTAATTCAACAAAGTGATAGTTCAAATGAATTAAATGCAACATGGAAATAGTTCAAATGAATTCAATGCCAGGTGGCCATAGTTCAAATGAATTTAATGAAACTCAGAAATAGTCAAATGAATTAAATGCCAGGTGGGAATAGTTTGAATTAAGTTAATGGAAGGTTGGAATAGTTCAAAATATTTTTAAAGCAAAGTGGGAATAGTTCAAATGTTTTTAAAGCAAAGTAGGAATAGTTCAAATGAATTAAATTCAAAAGAGGAATAGTTCAAATACAATCAAAGCTATATTAAAAATCAAAACCACGGGAAGTCAAGGTATTTATAAATATGTAAAGCAATTTTTGCTGAAAAAATGCGTAACAACAAATGTTTCATTCTATCAGAAGAAACTATTGCCACCCTGTGTAAGGAGAAGGGATTTTCCAATGTTTGCTAAGTGAAGCGTTTACTCCATGCTTGCTCAGTTTGAAATTGCTCTGCTTTATGTAAATGCAAAACGGGATACACTCTGAGTGGAGACACAAAAGTATAGGGGAGACCTTCATTTTTTAATTTTTTTTTAATCTATGTGAAAAGCAAAATTTCCCAGTTAAATTTTAGCATGTCTTTAATTTAGATGTTTTTATTCATAAATTATGTGTACAGTTGTATCCTAAATTTAACCTGTTCATTAAAATATCACTGATTGCCTGGATGTACAGTCTTATCCTACATTTATCCTGTTCATTTAGATATCACTCAAGACATCAACTGTTGTTTATTAGTTGAAGACTGTGTCAACACATAGGCAGCTGTTCTTGACTTGGTAGGAAACGATAGACCAGGAATAAAAATATCATGTGTGAGGGTATGTCTGATAGATATATTTGAGTTCACTTTTGTTTATTTTGTTTTTAATCTGTGGTTTTGTTTTCTTTAATAATAAAATAATATATAACTTAATGAAATCTATTTAAACATATCAATTATGCTTTCTTGATTTTCTATAAAAATACAATCTTGTAGCTATAATGGCCATAAGATATGAGTATTAAATTATTAAATGATAACATTTGTTTGTGTCTCAGATATCAATGAATGTACAACAAAAACCCACAACTGTGAGAATATATGTGAGAACTCATGAGGAAACTTCAACTGCAAGTGTAACTATTGGTGCACTGTGGGGACTGACAGGAAACCTCAACTGCAAGTGTAACTATTGGTGCACTGTGGGGACTGACAGGAAACTTCAACTGCAAGTGTAACTATTGGTGCACTGTGGGGACTGACAGGAAACTTCAACTGCAAGTGTAACTATTGGTGCACTGTGGGGACTGACAGGAAACTTGAACTCCAAGTGTAAGTATTGATTCACTCTGTGGACTGATAGAAAAAGTTGTGTCAAAAGTATAATTAAGAAATAAGCAGATAGCAATGAATTAAATTTATATCAAACTGTACAACATGCAGTGTTGTAGCTTGGACTAGTGCCACAAGCTTGGGCCAAGATTTTCTCTACCACTTACCAGCAAGAAAACCAAAATAATATATGCATTTGGATGAAAATTCCATCCCTCCATATCAGAGGAAAATTACTTCTTGTAGCGGAACACACTTTTTGCTTGCCACCCTCCTTCCTAAACCACTGACCACAGGAAATGTAATTCTAATGTTTGAAAAGGGCTTTAAATAAGACATCTATTTCTGTAATCCATTTAATGAATATAAGGCTGAAATTAGCATGGCTGTGTTAAAATTTATAAAAAAGTACTACTATTGCAAACGTTTAAAGCGTTTTCAACACAGATGAATATGAGTGACATTTTTTTTTAAACTGAATTTCAAGGGACATTGTGTGTGATACAAAATTTGATAATATCTGTACTTTTGTACAGGGTACTTACTACCACTGTGTAAAAGTCGATACAGTCTTCAAGCAATTTGGTCGTGCCAAGGTGAGTGGTGAGCTGAGAAGTAGATATTTGTCTATGTTTTTTTTTTGTTTTTTTTTTAATTGACATAACCATACCAGATTTTTTTGTGTTGATTAAATATATATATTTTTTTTTAATTTCTATGTAAAAGAAAACAAAATTAAAATGTCCTAATTTTTTTTTTTATTGAATAGACCAAGTTGGCTGTAATTCTACACGCGACACATGTCGTTGTAACCTAGTAATTTGATTATATAATTTGTAGTCATTTGTGAATCACGAGAAAAAGTGGGAACTATATTTTTCTAGTGCGGAGGTAGACCTCACGCGTTTGGATATTGAGGCAGTGTACCATTTTATCAGACAGGGAGCAGACATCTTTGTATTCTTTCTTGTATGTATCAATGAAGTATTGAAGTTTTGAGATTCAATTGTGTTTTGGAATATTATATAAGTGTGTGATTGTTGCATCCCAGAATCATTATTGCAGGACATCCTTAGAGCAAGGCTTATTATTGATGTGGTTATACAATCTAATAAAGTACTATGCAATTTATTCATTGGACAATATGATTACTTATTGATTGAGAGAGATTGATCATAATTCAAGTGATAGCGGCAGGCCATCCACAAAATAGCAATTGTAAACCATGTTACATATTCAAAAGATTAGCATGTGTTACAATCTATAAATTAATGTTTTTTGTTTTTAATATATATTTTAAAATATTTTTAAAAATTTAAATAACTTAAGTTGCACAAATAATGTATCCATCCTTCTATTTTAACAGATATCAATGAATAAACATTTGATCAATTGAACCTGTGTGACCTGCTCTATTCTGCTTGAGGTCAAGGTAAAAGGGGATTAAATTGTAGCAATGACTGTGCCTGTGGTACTTGTGCTGTCATATGTGTACATGTGAGATGATTCCTCTGTAAACTAGGATTTACTGGTAAGTTTAACAGTTTGAATATTGTTGTTCATGTATTCAGGTAATTCTTTTACTGAACACATGAATAATTAGTTTAAATTGACAGAATTTCGAATACTGTTTGTGACTATATTTCCATGTTCTTTGTAACCATAGTAACACACTGTGACAGAGATGGAGATCAGTGTATTACTGGACTCCTCATCTGTCAGGTTAATCTTTTTTTTTTTTAAACTAGTGCCAACTACTGCAAACATGAAATGATTTGTTTACAAACTTATAAAACAATAATTTACTAAGGATATTTTTGGTCCTATTTATTCTGAACATTTGTGTCTTTAGATCAGACATTATATTTAAAATGTGTACCATTAATTAGAAAATAGTATAAGACATACACGTTTAGATTATGTGAGTTTAAATTTTAATTAAACATTAAGCTCAACCTCTAAACATTAAATTAACACTCAGAAACGAATATTTATTATATATATCAGGATAAATTTTGTTAAAATTGTTATTATGAAAATCAATTGTCCATGTTGGAGAGGGGACATAATAACTTTTTGCTTTATTATGGAATACAATTGGGTTATACTAAATCTAAACATTTTAATTTTACATGCCAATAATATGTCTTGTAATATATTAATTCAAATACCAATATAGTTGACTGTCAACTGATATTCCAGAGATCAATGAATGTTCCAGCTATCTGACCAATGATTGTGACCAAGTGTGTGGCAACTTTATGGGTGGTTTCTCTTGTTCCTGTCACCCTGGATACAAGTATTTTAACAGATCATTTACATGTAAGACTGGTTGACTGATGTCAGGCTAACAAACTAATATTAGCTAGAGGAATTTACCTCTGTCTACCAAGTCCTCAACTGTACAATTGTGTACTAACTTCTAAATAAATTCTGTCAAAATATAATACAATGTAATATTTTTTGGTATTGCCTAAAGCTTATGTTATATCAATGAAAATGTAAGCATTTATATTGCAATATGCCTTATAAAGTAGTTAATACATATTCAGAGAGATGAGTATTGAGATGGAATTTGTTCATTTTTAATATCATTTTTTTTTTAATCATTATAACATGAGTAAGTGAAAATAACATTCTTCATTGATTTGTTAAACCTTTTCATCTGATGCATAAACTTAAGGATTTGACTTACCACCCAGAACAATGATAAGGAAGAGGAGGGGGGGCGCAGAATCACGTTGTTGATTGAGCCATCGAACGTCGGAATCCAATAATAACAAAAGAGATTACTCGGGTTATTGTACGGCAAGGGCAAACTGTGGGTAGGGGGTATTATTTAACAAGACCCACTTTACGGTGGAAGAATTTACAAAATTTAGACTCAAATTATCCCAATAGTGTTGTTTTGTTTCATTGGTCACATTAAAACATTTTGGTTGCATGGGTCTAGTATTGTTGTTTATTTTAGGACCTTAAGGCAAGTTGGTATCAGAGGTATTGTAGAAATGTGAGCATAGGGGAGCTAGGGGCATCAGTGACTCTCCAACAATATGAGCATAGGGGAGTTCGATGCACGAGTAACTCTCAAACAACTTGAGTCATACAGCTTACATTGACAATTAATTTCTATGTAACTCCTAGTCAATAAAGATGACTACAAGTCAAAAAGCCATCAGTATTGTTATTAAAGTAGAGGGTAGGTAATATAGCATGACATTATAAATAATATTATTTTGAACAAAAAATTTACATAACTTTTCTTTCACATTCTTAAATCTTGGTTTTGAAATCAAAACTTCGATTTAAAAAAATGCGATCATTTTAGTTTTTAACTTGTTTCTATTTCTTGTCGCATTTTTATCTACCATTTTTGTTAAGAAAGGCCCTAAGTTCAAAAGTTTGTATCATATTTTCCTGGTTCTAAATTCAAGCTTACACATGCATTGTGTTACATTAAAAAAAAATGTTTATTGCAACTAGTTTGTTGTTTGTTTGTTGTATGTTTGTTGTTTGTTGTTTGTTTGTTTGTTGTTTGTTGTTTGTTTGTTGTTGTTTTTTTTTTATTTATAGGGCAACTATCGTTTTCGTTTGCCACCTTTTTTGCCAATATCATTTCGGATTTTTTGAGATACAGTTTCAATTTATTTTGATGAGCATTTTTTTTATTAATAAACATTTAAATTACAAAAGTAAATCAAATTATTATAAAAAGTGATACTAAAATTAATTTTTTTATGCTTCGCTTTATTAACACAGAATCTTGAACTTAATAACTTGAATAGAAATTAATATTTTATTGACACATACTAATCAACGTTAAGAAGACAGCGCAAACAAAGGGAATAAAAAATAGTTTTAAACCTGCAGTCCGATTAAACTCAATCCCTACACCTAGGGATATTATACAAAAGGAATTCTCACCAACTTTACACACGTTTGTGTATATTCCATTTAAATATAGATATAAATATATATAAATGGTAGAATTAAAACGTTACTTTTAAAAATGTTACGCTTAAAAAATCTCACCTGTCCTTTTTATTTTTGTTCCCACATCTCTTCCGTCCTCCACCAAGCGGGGAAATAACCTCCTTTATTGATGACTTAATAGTATTAATTTAATGTCAAAGACTATTGTTAACTATTTCAATTCCATTTGATCAAAATAACGTTCTTTTTGGGTTCTACAAGATTTAACAAAACAATCTTTAAATCATCGATTTCTGCTAATGGTAACAAAACATTGTTTGAATGGATCACTTATCTTTGCTAATAACAATATTGTATATATTGTGTCGTTTATAAATGTTTTTGTCTGTGTAAAATATATCAATTACCTTATTGAAATGTAAGATTATAGAACGGAGGCTTATTGGTCATTGCTATATCTCAGGTATAATTATCAGGATTATATGTCAGGGTTATTTGTCAGAGTTATTAGTCATTTTATATGTATATTTTATACACGATTAAATGTCAAAGGTACATTGAACGGTTATATGTCAAAGGTATTGGTCATGACAGTAAGTCAGGGCAACATGTCAAGGTTGTATGTCAAGGTGGCCAAGTGGTCTAGACCGAGTCAATCTCAAGTGCATGGTCTTCAGTTCAGTCCACACCAAAGTCAAGTCAAGCAAAAATATTCCCTGTATGCATTTGACTAGTTTACCTTGGAAGGCAACTCATCTAAAAGAAGGAAATTCTGAATTAAAATCCAAAGATGGAGTCCTGCATGCGTATAACCTTGACACAATGAAATATCCCGAAAACTCAGGCAACGTACCTGGTGCTAAGCTGCATCCTTCACGTATGATTCTCGTTTAGTTTGGGTGAATATGCAGCGAGGACGGAGGTGATTCGCTTAAAATTCTAAAAGAAAATTCCCCAATCCATTTTCAATTTTGTTCTGGAAAATGTACACCATCGTCATATTGTGACGGACTGTTGCCAGCACATTGTTGCGGACTGATGCCAGCACATTGTGACGGACTAATGCCAGCACATTGTGACGGACTGAAGCCAGGACATTGTGACGGACTGATGCCAGCACATTGTGACGGACTGATGCCAGCACATTGTGACGGACTGAAGCCAGGACATTGTGACGGACTGATGCCAGCACATTGTGACGGACTGATGCCAGCACATTGTGGTGGACTGATGCCAGCACCATGTGACGGACTGATGCCAGAACATTGTGACGGACTAATGCCAGCACATTGTGACAGACTGATGCCAGCAAATTGTGACAGAATAATGCCAGCCCTTTGTGATGAACTATAGCCAGCTCATTGTGACGGACTGATTCAAGCACATTGTGATGGACTAATGTCAGCAAATTGTGACAGACTGATGCCAGCACATTGTTACGGAATAGTGCCAGCTCATTGTGATGCACTGATGCCAGCACATTGTGACGGACTAATGCCAGCACATTGTGACGTACTACTGCCAGCACATTGTAATGGACAAATGCCAGCGCATTGTGACGGACTAAAGCCAGCACATTGTGACGGACTGATGCCAGAACATTGTGACGGACTAATGCCAGCACATTGTGAAGGACTGATGCCAGCTAATTGGGAGAAACTGATGCCAGCACATTGTTACGGACTGATGCCAGCATATTGTGACGGGCTGATGCCAGCTAATTGTGACGGACTGATGCCAGCACATTGTCACGGACTAATGCCAGCAAATTGTGACGGAATAATGCCAGCCCATTGTGACGGACTACTGCCAGCACATTGTGATGGACTTATGCCAGAACATTGTGAAGGACTGATGCCAGCTAATTGGGAGAAACTGATGCCAGCACATTGTTACGGACTGATGCCAGCATATTGTGACGGGCTGATGCCAGCTAATTATGACGGACTGATGCCAGCACATTGTGACGGACTAATGCCAGCAAATTGTGACGGACTGATGCCAGCACATTGTAACGGACTGATGCCAGCATATTATGACTGACGGATACCAGAACATTGTGACAAACTAATGCCAGCACATTGTGACGGACAGTTTCCAGCACATACTGACGGACCAATGCCAGAATATTGTGACGGACTAATGCCAACACTTTGTGACGGACTGATGCCAGCAAATGTTGACAGAATAATGCCAGGCCTTTGTGATGAACTAATGCCAGCAGTTTGTGACGGACTGATTCCAGGACATACTGATGGACTAATGCAAACACATTGTGACGGACTAATGCCAGCACATTGTAACGGACTTATGGTAGCACATTGTGACAGACTGATGTCAGCACATTGAAATGGACTGTTTCCAGCACATACTGATAGACTAATGCCAGCACATTGTGACGGACTGATGTAAGCACATTGTGACGGAATAATGCCAGCACATTGTGACTGACTGATGCATGCACATTGTGACGGAATAATGCCAGCACATTGTGACGGACTAATGCCAGCACAATGTGACAGACTGATGCCAGCACATAGCGACGAACTAATGCCAGTACACACTGATGGACTAATGCCAGCACATTGTGACGGACTAATGCCAGTACATTGTGACGGCCTAATGGCAGCTTATTTTGACGGACTGATTCCTTCACATTGTGACGGACTAAGGCCAGCAGATTGTGATATATTATGCCAGCAGATTGTGACGGACTAATGCCAGCACATTGTGACGGACTGATGCCAGTACATTGTGACGGACTAATGCCAGCACATTGTGACGGACTAATGCCAGCACATTGTGACGGACTGATGCCATAACATTGTGATGGACTAATGCCAGCACATTGTGACAGAAAAATCCCTGTGCATTGTGACGGACTAATGCCAGCACATGGTGATGGATTGACGCCAGCACATTGTGACGGACTAAGGCCAGCAGATTGTGACGGACTAATGCCAGCACATGGTGATGGATTGACGCCAGCACATTGTGACGGACTTATGCAAGCACATTGTGACGGACTAATTCCAGCACATTGTGACGGGCTGATGCAAGCACATTGTGACGGACTGACGCCAGCACATTGTGACGGACTAATGCCTGCACATTGTGACAGCAAAACGAAATAAAGAAATGTCTTTGTTTTTTTGACAGTTAACAGTTGGCTTTGGTACGGTTATGTTCTGATTATATATCATAGATATATGTACGATTTATGTAAAACTTTTATGCGTCAAATTTGTATGAAACTTTTCTATGTCAGATTGATTTTCAACTGTCATGTGTCAGAGTTATATCAACATGTTATTAGTCAGATATTTCAGAGTTTTGTGATACTGTTTTATGGATGGAGTATCTGAGGCAGTATTACAGTGTCAAAATAAATATTCTGACAACTCCCGCGTTGTGGAGCACAGGGAGAAAAAAGAAACACAGCTGGACATTCTCTTCATCCCGGTCTTGACTTAGTCTTGATATTGAGACAAATAGACAATGACCAGACAATTTGGGGAAATAATCAAACAATTTAAATAAGATACAGCTCAAAAGGACCCACCTACTCAAGTCAAGGCTATTACTCAAGTCAAGGCTATTACTCAAATGAAGGCTATTAATCAAGTCAAGGCAATGCTACTACTCAGGTCAAGTCTGCTTCTCATATCATCGGTAGTACTCAAGTATAGGCTACTATTCAAGTCAAGGTTACTTATCAAGTCCAGACAACTACTCAAATAGTAAGAAAAGAATGAACAATAAAAAAAATAATTGCTGGTTTATATGCCAGAGATATATGAAATAGTTATTTGTCAGGGTTACATTTCAGAGCTATATGACCGTGTTGCCATGGTTACAGAAAACAACATAACTAACATTGATTTCCCCGCAGCCTTGAATAAAACATGACCAATATTGTCAGATCTCAGTTTTCACTTGTCATTCACTCGTAGACTTTGTGTTCATTTCTTTCGTCTTCATAGCCATCTTCAAGCGTCGAGATTACATTGCGGTGCTATTTATAGAACTAATGATTGTTAGGCTTCCTACTGTTTCGAAACAAACACGTCACTTTAATAATTATTAGTAGCTGAGTTGGAGGTAATGGATTCTTAAACATAACATTTGAGAATAACGGACTTCATTTTAATTAACAATTGAAAGAATCACTAACCAATTGTCTGGCTATTGTATGGTATATGTAACGAATCACTTAATCTTTCCATGGCCAAGTTTTCGAACTACCAAGTTTCCGGTTATTGTATGATGTGTACAACTACCGTCTTAATCCGTCTTATACACATATACGTGTGCCATAATTATCTTTAGTTATAAATATTCAACATGCTATATAAATCTATTGTAGCTATAAAGATCTTTTTTTAAAAAAGGTATTCGTCTGTTATTATATTTCTAAAATTATATTTTATATTTTAAATCTGTTTGTTATTAATTTTACACAATTGAACTCACAAGGGCATCCATAACTCTGCAAACCAATTAACTCACAAGTACAGCCATAAAAGTCAACACCAGTGAACTCACAAGGACAACCAAAAATGTCAACACCAACTAACTGACAAGTACAGCTATAAATGTCAAATGTCAGCATCGGAAAACTCACAAAGAAGGCAATAAATGTCAACACGGGTGAACTTAATGACGTCTATAAATGTCAATACAAGTGAATGCACAAGGACGTCCAGAAATTTTCATTGACATATTTATATTTTAAGAGAGTGAGATATGTCTCTTGTCAGTCGCTCCCAAAGATTCGTGCATTTTGGTGTTTTTTTCCCAGCTCAATTCTCGCAACTCATTCGACGAGTGTTTTATTCTCCTTTGATAATTCAACAATAAGGTGGTCATCATTACCATGGAATGCTTGAGACAGTAACGTGCAACAAAGCTATGTCGATAAATGCAAGCATCAAACTACTGTGAGAAACATATGTTTGCCTAACCCAGGAATCTCAGAGACGACAATGTCCAGAAGCAGATGAATTAAACTAATTTAACATTTTACATAACATATTTATTTATTTATTTAGGCATTTTTATATAGCGCTTACCTTAAAGCTCTAAGCGCTTTACAATTATTAAAAACATGTAATCTAACTACAATAAAAATTAGACATTAGGATAGTAACTACTATACTATAGAAACAATTAAAATGGCTATAAAACGATGACACTTTGGCACGTTTTGGCCTATATTACAGCATTAACCCGAGACAGAAAATGAAAATTTAATATGTATGGTTTGTAGTAATAGTTGCTTGTTTAGTATCTTGCATAGAATCGATTTTCCCCTATGCTGAAATAGCATGGACGCACACGTTATAAAAGTACTCTCTCATCTCCATCTCAAACATCATAATGGCTGCTTCAAAGCATACGAAGACCTTAGTGATAAAAGAATTTAAGTCACAAAGTATACTTTTGACATAATCAAGTTAAAATTTTCTTTTCTTTCAATAAAAAGTGAATATATTCATTTTGTCGTGTTAAATTAATGAACTTAATGCTTTCAAAGTTCTGCATTATACTTGGCTAAACCTCATACGCAATGGTCAAATTTTTAATTGATTTTTACAAAATGTGTCTGAAATACATTTACCTGGACGATGCCACGGTCAACTCGACATCGATCGAAAGGTTCAATGCTGCCCCGGCATCAGCTAAGAGCTGTTAGAATAGCAACATCATGCCCCAACCGTCGCACAGATGGAAGTACATGTATGCAGCAACGAAAATTACCAGAGCCAGAACAGAACTAGAGAGCACTAGAGTCTAAAAATACATTTATTTTAAGAAAACATGCAAACACAGTAACCTTAAATAAAGCTGTTTCAGATGCATTCCTGGTCAGCAGTGGACTAACACAACTGTTCTATGCAAGAATACAACGGTCTTCTGCATTTTCTTCTTGAGTCTTCTTTAATTTTCTTTGATGGACTGTGTATATTGAGTGTACATCCTTAAATTCTTCGATGGTAGACTGTTCAATGTTTCCTAACTTCATGCAAAGACAACGTTAAATAGTACTACTAATTCATGAACTACTCTTCACTGACAAAGGTGCCTTTACATAGCAAAAAGAAGAAGGACATTAAAATCCAACTCATTGAGACCCATGAACACCCAAACCATTGATATTTGTTCCAGATCGTCTCCAAGATCGCCTCTTAACATTTGAGCAAGATTGCCATTCAGCACAATGTCTTTTACATGCTGTCTATGCTTACACTGTCATCTACTTGAGGAAGTACGGACCTTTCATTACAGTTTTTTTCTTGTTATTGTTATATTTATTTTAGCAAGAAGAAGTCCTTCATAAAGGTCGGAGGGAGGGGGGTGGGGCATGATTTTGCCGCATCGGTTAATAACAACCCTAGCTACGCCACTGCTATTAAGCAATCACTAAAAGGGAGGGGGAAATTGGGGCTATTGTCCTATTTGGTGAAGGACGGAAGTGATGGGACTTGAAGAGTAGGGATAGCAATGGGAGAAAGGAAAAGAGAGGAGGGTTAATATTATTTAATCGATTCCTCCATAGAAGTAACGTTCAAATTCGAGAATGTTCGATTCTGTGGTTAATATATTTTTAAAATAATATATTCGTAAATAATTTGCATTAATATCAATTGTGCCTTACGGACTCTTCTTTTGTAGTTATCCCTGGAAGCAGGAATCGATTTGAATGGACTACATCTTTATAAAAACATAATAGTCCATTTATCTTACGGTGCATTTTATGAATAGGACAATGGTTAAGCAGATTTAATGTTAAATATACGTCTCTTAAATGTATAAATATAAAGCTTTTATCTCAAAAAACATATATTACAAGAAAAATATGTTATTAACTATTTTAAGAATTCTTTGCAACATTTTTGTTCTTCAAAATTTTAAATACTTTAACAGAAAATTTAAACAAATTGGAAATGTGTTAGAACAATCTTCAACGATATCTACTAAAATATGTCTTGATAGAAATCGATTGTTTCCCTTGACAACCATTTATTAACGTTAAACATTCTTCTAAAAGAGAAAACCAAAAAAATAGAAAGCATAATAGAAAGGCATGTGAAAGCTTGAATTAAAAACATTGAACATTAGACAATTAGACCAAGAGCCTTCTAAGCATACAGTACTAATAATATGTATATTACTTCAGTTCATTGTTTTAGTTAAGTCGTATTAATATTACTTCAGATCATTGTATTAGTGTTATCGTATTGGCATTACTATAGTTCATTGTATTATGACAGTCGTATTGATATAACCTCAGCTCATTGTATTAGTACGTTCACTTCAGTTCACTGTATTAGTATCATCGCAATGATAGTATTATATTTCATTGTATTAGTATAGTCGTATTGCTATTACCACAGTTCATTAAATTGGTATTGTCGTATTAACATTACTATAATTCATTGTATTATGAAAGTCGTATTGATATCACTACAGTTCATTGCATTAGGATAGTCGTATTGATATTACTATAGTCCATTGTATTAGTACAGTCGTATTGATATTACTATAGTTCTTTGCATTAGTATGGCTGTATTGATATTACTTCAGTTCATTGTATTAGTATAATCGTATTGATATTACTTCAGTTCATCTCTTATCTTTATGTATAACTAGTCGAACCGCGACATAGCATACGTCGCAGAATTGCTTATAGATGAGTGAAGACTTCGTGAAAGACACAGTTGTCCAAATGAAGTGGGTTTGAGGATACAACTGTGATAACGTGAAAAGATGGAACTCTGGAGAGAGCTACATACAACTGTCCGCGACTAAAAACCAGTTTTGGTAGATAGAGGCACATCTTTTTGAAACTTTGTCCCTTTGCCTTATTAAATGTCATTGCAAAGGATAATCTAAGAGGAAATTGTCGCCGTGTAAAAGTAAAAAGGAAAATAGAATCTAGGAAATAAGGACAGTTTGTGGGTAGCAGCTGCAATAGTTCGACAATCTAGCACATTGCGGTGAATGTTGGTAACAGTCAGTTCAGTGCCATAACAGAGAACTCTTGCTGGCATTTGGTTTCTAAGAAGCATGAAAACTGAACCAATTTTAATTTTGAGTTTATACGGAGGCCTGCCAGTGGGACTGAGACTGTTAATAATTTTTTTCGGGAAATGACATTTGATCTGCGGGATCGTCTGTGACAATTGAGTCAACACTGGTGAAAGTTACTTCGTTGGTAGGGATAAGTTTTAAGACTTCTTCATCAAGCTGTAGGGAGTCTTCGTTGGTGACCCTTAATATGTCTCGCGTACTGAGTTGTTCCGGAGTGACAGTTAAGAAGTCGATGTCGCCATATAGTTGTTGAACGGGATTAGAATTAACAGGAAAAAAAATATGAACGTAATTTAACAAATGTTCCATTTTTTCATGTCTCCTACATCGAGGAGCCATTTGGCAAAATCTAGTTCGTGAGGAAGAGCTCTCATATTTGTTGCCAGTGTAAGGACTTGTATGTTACGCCACAAAGGATGTTTGTTAATGCAACTGGTGACAGTAAATGCATGAGAGCCACGCATGATGATGGGGAGGATTTGTCGTAAATCCTCACCCAATTGAATTGTTTTGCCTCCAAATGGCTGGGTGTCACCCGTGAGGTTACGTAATAACCTGTCAACTGCCTGGACTGAGTATGTATGCGTCATTGGGGCCTCGTTCCATATTATCACTTTGGATTTCAAAAGATGTTGAGCGTGGAGTGACGTAGGTTTAATGTTGCATGTGGAAGACGTGGTCAGCTTCAAGGGTATTTTGAAAACGGAATGTTCCGTACGTCCCTCTAGTAACAATGTTGGGGCTATTTCTGTCGATGCCACGGTTGTTGGAATGTCTCCCCTACCTCTGATGGAATAAATTAGGGTTTTGTAGACGGACGTTTCGCCTGTTCCTGCAGGACCATCTAAGAAGAGGCATCTTTGTCACTGATGTGAATGGCTGTATGCAGCGTATAAAACAGTGTCAACAGCGTGTTTTTGTTCTGTGTTGAGTTTGTTGTACTGTTCCGTAGCGAGGGACTGTTCAGCATGAGCTTCGAAGGTGGTCGATGAATGAGATAATGGAAGAATGTCAATGACGGGTAGTTGTAATTTGTGGAGGCTCAAACTATGTAGTTACAGCATGTTATAAATTTCCGCTACAGTATACAAAGAAGCTCTGTGTATCGAATGTTCACTTCACAAACTATATATCGTTACAATAAAATATATTTACTATACAACAAACATACATCTTGAACTGCGATTACTCTCAAGATTACAATACAATATAATAATACGTCACAACCATGTTCGCGCAATGTGTAACAAAATGTCAAAACTTTACTAACAATATCTTCCCATCTAGTAAAGTTATTTGACAAAATATAAACTGAAATAACGCCAATTATAAAAATTCCAATATTTGCTACACACCTTGACCCATGATACGAGACTGCATATGTTTTTTTCTTATTTCACGCCCATAAACTATTTTAATATTCTCATGTCCCAACCACTTTTAAACTGAATAATTTTTACACAGTACTTAAATTGAGACATTTCATTTCCAAAAAGAAAATATTACGCACCAAGCTGTAAACTAAACAAATACTTATGTCATATATAGCGTAGTTATCGGGAATTATATTTTGTGCGCTAGTGAACCAAACTCTGGCGTATCTAAAAATAGCCTGCGTCTTGTTTGAATCGTCTTCTTTTACCTTTGCTGGCGAATTATATATAATATAGATTATTATGGTTAGTCCACACTAGGTTCGGATTTCGGTGAAGCCCAAGACTGACGAACGAGACTGGATCGGTATAAAAAAACCAATGCACTAAGAAAGTGAACATGACTACATTTGCTCAGATGTCATCGGTGAAAGTCGGTAACACGCATCGGTCAAATGAGTTTTTTGCGTCCGAAATCTCCTTAACTATATATATTAATACAGTCTTGTTCAAGTGTCACGTTGTATTAATGCAATGTCTTGTTCAATTGTCACGTTATATTAATATACTGCGTTGTTTAATTGGCGCGATATATTAATATAATGCGTTGTTCAAATGTCACGTTATATTAATGCAATGCGTTGTTCAAGTGTGACGTTATATTAATCCAATGCGTTGTTCAAGTGTCACGTTATATTAATCCAATGCGTTGTTCAAGTGTCACGTTATATTAATGTAATGCCTTGTTCAAATTTCATGTTATATTAGTGCAATGCTTTGTTATGTGTCACGCTATACACATATATTGTTGATACCAGTATCAACTATTTGTGAGAAGAGTCTTTTGGGTGGAGACTTATGTTAGAAGAATTTTCCATCGTATTTATTAAACTATTTTCCTAAATAAAAAACGAAACGTTTTAATATTCCCAATACTCTGATTCATAATGAGATCGAGTTTCATATATATAACAGAATTCATTGTCTTATCCATAAAAACACACATTGCCTTTTCCATAAGAGGACACATTGAAAGATACATAACGTGATAAATAAAATTAACATAAGGGTATACAGATTGATTGAATATAACTAAGGCAATATATTGTTATACATGTTTGTCATAAAATAAATGATGCCCATTGTTCATCTCATTACACATAGTTACAAACATTGGATAAACATCGCTTTTGACTTGTATTTTTTCAATTAATTCTTAACTCAATAGACTTGGACAAGAATCGGTAGCGCATAATGCATATCAATTTAACATAAAAAACACTAAATGACGTCAACAATTCTTGATTAGTTCTGTATGCGTTGCTCAAGTTTCAGGTCATGTTAAAACGTCGATTTTCTAATCATTTTTAAAACCTCCCCCACTCCCTCAAATATATATAAATACATTAAAAAAATTAATTAATTAAATTATGATGTGTGTATATATATATATAAATATGTATATCCTATATATAAAGTGCACGAGATTCAATAGGTTCTTGATATATTTTGATAACAGACGACACTTCCAGCGTAGATAAGTTCGTTTCAATGTCTCATAAAGTCTTTGTCTGTGAGCATCATGTATTCAAATCTTTGCAGTTTGAACAGAGTCTTTTGACCATGAAACTGCAACAAAATTGAAGATAACAATTTATACAAGGGTGTCTTACTTAAAACTAAAATATAATGAAATATTAGATGTCATTAAAATGTAACGTATAATTTTGAATGCCGGTGCACACACGAAAAGTAGCAGGGGTCCCAGGATCTCAAATCCCTTTGACTATGCTACAAAAAGGAAAATATTGACTAGAAGATATAACTAAACAAAAGGACAAAGAGATATTGTCAAGACAAGTATTGATAATGAGACGTTGTCAAGAGTATTATTGAAATCTAGGTTTTATAATCTGCAGCACAAGGGGCCCCGCAAAGTGCCAACTTCACATCTACAATTTTTACTATGCAAAATATGCATTCAAATAACACAAGTTTGCCTTTTTGCAAATCTTTCAACAGAAAATGGGATTCTTTCTATCTACTTGAACATGAAGGACTCTGAGGCTGTACTGTCTCCCAAAGTTGTTTCAGTTGTTCATAAATACATTTAGGGTTAAGCGGATGGAGGAAAATAAAAGGAAATAATACGCAAGTTGATAGACACATAACCTAGTATTGTACTAAGCTGATGGTAGCGAAGACTAAAGAAATAATGAACAGTTTGAAGGACACATAACATAGTCTGGAAAACTATTTCCTTAATCCTAATGAATTTTACGTACATACTTAAAAATGGGATTATCTCTCTCTCTCTCTCTCTCTGTTGTTAACAATTAAAGTGTTTGAAGAAATTGTTTTAGCAGCATGTGATGGTCAATTATGTGTAGTTACTTATATATTTTTTTCCATATTTTATAATAGCATTAAATACTATGTTCATTGCATCTCATATTCTGATATTAAAGTTTGACTACGATTGCTTAAGTCTAGTCCATTTGCTGGTGATTAAAATATATCTTCACCATTTCCCATTGAAATCCATTTCACTTTCTTAAATAGAAATTGATTTATTCTTCTTTATTTTGGGCAATTTCAATTTTATTGAAAATTGAAACCAGCTACAGATGGTTATAAACCAGTGGTTCACAAACGTTTAAGTTTGGCTCACCGGTGAACAAGTTTCGAAATTTTACCAGGGACCGGTGCATGATTTATTTGTATACCTTTATTTCTATTTGACAATACATATTTATGTTATGGGGACCGGCAGCGTTAGGCATGCGGACCGGTGAAGGTCCACGGGCTGCCATTTGGCGAACACTGGTATAAACCGCCAAAATTTAAATGGTGTTAAGTCAGGGGTCCCCCAGGCCTCAGTGATAGGCCCTTGTTTGTTCCTAGCATATATCAATGATCTGCCCGAGAAGCTGACCTCTCAAGTAAGACTGTTCGCAGACGACACGGGGGTAAATAGGACAATGGTCAACAGCTCTGACCAGAGCCAGCTTCAACAAGACCTCAATCGGTTAGCTGAGTGGGAGATGAGCTGGGACATGGAATTTCATCCCGTCAAGTTCCAGACCCTGTCAGTCTCCAGAAGCAGGTTCCCTCTAAACCCCTCTTACGAACTGCATGGCCATATTCTTGAGCCAGTTTCCTCCGTTAAGTACTTGGGTGTTACCATCCAAAGAGAGGTCCGCTGGGACGAGCACATTAACAGTGTGTGCAACCGGGCAAACAAGACCCTGGGGTTCCTAAGGCGCAATCTGAAGATCGGCAACTCAAGCGTGAAAGA
>CAXITT010000942.1:217203-229391 GCA_964033795.1 Lymnaea stagnalis
ATATATATATATATATATATATATATATATATATATATATATATATATATATATATATATATATATATATATTTATATATATTATATATATATATTTATATATTTTATCTATTATATATATACATAAAATATTTATATATATATATATATATATTTATACATTTATATTGGTATATGTATATGTGTATATATTATATATATATATATATATTATATATATTTAATTAATATTGAGTCCCCGGCATGGGTTGCTATATATATATCGACGGGGAAAAATTGATAAAGTTGGGCATAAAGAAACTACTTTTTTTGCCAGGTATGTCCTCGTGAGTAAACGTCATTTTAATATAGCCGAAACTTGTGACACTCATTGAATAAATCCTGCGAAATCAAAATCATTGATATTCATACCACAGCAAAAATTAATATGTTTCAAATCTAAGTGATGCCATTAGTCATGAAATTAGCACCTACCACATTAAAGTAGTTTCTATAAAGATTTAGACTTGGTATGCTCGTATGTAGTTTTTATGTTGTTTTTATTTCTCTTTTTAATCTGGTTGACTTTGTACCACTACTCGAGCTGTTTGGGGATGAAGCGTGTTTTTTTAAAAATAAACCTTATTATTATTATAATTGATTATTATTAGAAAGCAAGCCATGGTCTTTGTGTACACTTCACTTTGACCAGCCAACGCGTTACTTGAACTCATTCGTGATATCTGTTCACACAATGTTCACCTGGAGTCTCCTGGTCTCTAAAGCTATAATGTCTTCTCTGTACTACCAGAAACTATGCCAAAGTCCCATCATCTAGTGTACTTTCGTCCGCTGTCTACCCCCTTCGTTACTCTTCTCAGACCTGGTCATTTGTGACATATTTGACCCATATTGAGGGAGACCATGGCTCACTTTGCTTTATGTCAAACACATTTTAAAAATAAAAACGGACTTGGTAACATTTGCACCTGGACTCCTCAATAGGTTGAGATTTCATTCTACTGAATTTTAAGAAATGAATACTTTATGTGCATACACTTTCACTTTTATAAAACATACGTTTATAAATATTTAATGTGTTTTGTACAACTCTTAACATTGTATACGATTTATAAAAATTACAGTTTTCAAAACCCATAAAAATGTATCTACCTTTCTTATTAACAGTTTTGGTTTTTTTTTTTTTTCAGCTCTGGTTAAATTTAAAACATTTCGTATATCAAATTATTATAAGAATTTTTTTTTTCATTTGCGTTCTGCATATCCAATAATATTTGCAGTGCCTTTTGGTGATGGAAACATGTTTAATTTTGTTTGTTTTGATATTAATAATTTATTAATTAAGTAGCTATGACCTAAAATAATGGAGAAAAAAAGCCACTTTACTAATTTTCATTTATAATATATTTTTTCCCAGACACCAACAGGTCAAGGACGTTTCCATTTAGCTAAACCCGACCCGCACCTTGCACATTAGGATGATCATTAAGGAATATCCCCATCACTTCCAAAAATCACTAAAATATCCAAAGCACCCTGCAATCATAGGGGTGATACGGCTCAAACGATGGTTCTAAAGTTAAGTGAGAGCTAAATTTTTTTTTAAAAATGAAAAATGTATGATCTCTTCCGTTAATCTCCAATTAAGTGTGGGATGTTTCAAAACTAAATTCAAACATGTGCTAAAATGTATTCTTGTATTTTGCATTGATCAAAATATTTTCTGGCGACTATCACGATTTATTGGACAAGAATAAAATGGAGCAAACAGGTTCTCTCAAGGGTTGCACTACTAGAGTTAATTTAGTTTACGTCCTGCAGTTTCGAATTTAAGATGCCTTTGATTATTATTATGGCTAATTTTGAACCTCCCGACCAGAAAGTTTAAAATGCCACTTCAAAATTGTCTGAAATAAAAAAAAAAACTTCAAGTATGCACGAACATTTACCCTTTCTATAACAACCTTAATTTCTGCATCCCTTCTATGTTTCTTACAGTATGCTGTTGATTATAACCTTCAGTTAAATGATTACCCTGGGCTCGCCACAAACGAAGTGAATTTAATTTATGTTTGGAACTGGGTGCGATATTGCCTCCTAAAATAAATTTTAAAAATCTGCTTCTTCATTAAAGAAGTATAATATAAAGATTATTATTCAAGTATTATTAATTCAAGTATATTGAAATATACATCTCTTGATTTTAAAATAATGACAATATTTTCTAGGGTCCAGGATCCCAAGATTCCCCTACCGATCACGAAACATCGGCGCCTTCGATTTGCACCCAACTTCCTCATAAAGATGAACATGCAATTTCATATCGAAATTTTAGCCTAGTGGCTAAAATACGATATAAATATGACTCAAGCACATTGAACCCTAAGGACTAATAATGCAGTATTTTCACGAAAACATGCACAGCAGAGTAAACTTCAATGACAAGGTCTCTAAATCATTCCAAGTCTGAAACGGAGTTTAAAAAAACAAATTATGATAAAATTTAATGGTCTTCTCCAATTTCTTCTTGATTCTTCTTTAATTATATTTTAGGGACGGTGTTCATCCTTACACTTCTGATGGTAGACTATTTAATATCACTCACCTCCATGCAATGTCCAAGTTAAAAAGAAGGCAACTAAAATGTGAAATCTCTTCACAGAAAAGGTTGGCTTAACAAAGCAAACAGAAGACTGAATGTGGAGCAAAATATATTGAAAATGATTGAGGAGGATCATGTTTTTTCATCTGAGGCGCCCCAACGAGCCAAGGACCAAGGGGAATTATGACAATATTGAGATCCTGAAATACATTATTATTTGTCCTAATTCGTCTCTAGCAACACATCATTTGATTTAGATTGACATTCAGCACACTGTCTTTTACATGATGACTATGCTTATACAGCTATCTATTTGAGAAATTCATTTGTTCAGTTTTTAAATTTCATAGCTGAATGGGATGAAATCATTTGGATTGGTCAGTGTATACTTTTTGAAATGCATAGCTGCATGAAACTCTTTAGAATCTCTTCCAATACCCTTGCTATGTCTTCAACTGTTTCTTACGATATGTGTTTCTGTGAGTTGTGTTTATTGTTAAAACAAAGACTTATCAAGAACTATTTACGATACGCCATGGGACAGTCAAGGCTTTTTGATCTGGCCGTGATATTATTATTTCAACGTGTTACAGTCAAGGATATTGATTGTGTTACTGTCAATGACTGGTTTGCAGTTTTAAAGAACAGGTAAATCAAATTTTAAGTAAAAATGAGAAAATCATTTTTGAACCGTCTCTACCTCTAACAAGATAAGTTTAAATATATGCACAATCTAATATAGCTTAATGCACCATTTACTTGTTTATTTTATGACAATCTGATCGTTGGTTTTTGTTAAAATCAAATAAATTTTCGTTTAGTCTCTACCTCTAACAAGATAAGTTTAAATATATGCACAATCTAATATAGCTTAATGCACCATTTACTTGTTTATTTTATGACAATCTGATCGTTGGTTTTTGTTAAAATCAAATAAATTTTCGTTTTATTGCAATCACTTTCCATTAGTTAACTTGACTTGCCCGTGGGACAGTCACCTCCCTCTTGGACAGATCCCTGAAAGAAACACTGGCAGAGAGTAGCAAAAATAACATGATATTTTAAATTATTTTTTTAAACAATAACATTTCATGAATTCTTTCACATCCTGTAATCCTGTATTGTGGAAATCTATACACTGCAAATACATGTAAGTTATTAACTTGTCTCTATTTCTTGTCCCTTATTTTATGCATCCCGTTTTTGGGGAAGTCTTTTGGCTGAAAAGTTATTTTCCTACTGTACTTGTTCTTATTTCAATCTTCCACACACCTTGTTCCACTATTTTTTTTAAAAGTATTATATAAATGATATTCAAGGGAAACAATCGATTTCATTTTCAAAATAATTTTGTCGATATCTTTGAGAAATTTTATAAAACATTTGTATTTTATTTTTTTATGCAGCAACTATTTTTTTTAAAAGTATTATATAAATGATATTCAAGGGAAACAATCGATTTCATTTTCAAAATAATTTTGTCGATATCTTTGAGAAATTTTATAAAACATTTGTATTTTATTTTTTTATGCAGCAGAAGTTTATAAAAACTGTATTACACACATTTTGCAAATACTTTTAAATATTTATAAAAGAAATATTTATTTTTAATTGTTGACTATTTTTAAGATAAAAACTTTAAACTTATAATTTTTAAAGATATGTATATACTTTTATTTATGCTTAAAAATGTTTCTAACGTGTGACGTCAATAAGTCAGGTGGATCACATACTCTCGTAGTCCACTTGGATTCGATCCCCATTTATAGGGACATAAGACAAATGTAATTCAGTGGGTAATGTTTTTACACACAAGTATTGTAATAAAATACCATGATTCCAATCTTGCAAATCACTATATTACATAATTACAACGGTTTTCCAGAATATCTTCAAGGGGGGAGGGACATTGCAGAGTGTTTGTGTGTAAGGGTGGCAGTACTAGTGGCCAGAATAATAGTGTTCAGATAGAATTGATAATATTAAATGGTTGAAACAAATGTGTTTTACAGTAGAACATAGGAGGTGGGCGCAAAAATTAATTTTGTTCCCTGACGTTAATCACCCTGGAAAATATTTGACCGCCCATGTTGGCACTCATAGTAGTTAAGCCACTCACTAGTTTATTTATCTATCTCACTTGAATTAAGTGCCAACGGCCGAAAAAAAAAGGAATATTTAAAGGGTTGTAATGACTGAGATAAATGCACGGGCTTCTGGGCAACAACTCAACCAAGTTTTATTGCAATAATGTGAATTTTCTCGATGAACATTCGTGACATATATACACACATGCATGCTTACATCAAAAAAAGTTTAAAAATAAATAAATATATATATATGTGTGTGTGTGTGTGTGTGTTTGTGTGAATTTATTCTTGTAGTATTATATATTTATTTTGAGAACAACAAGGGAGAACATAGTTTTCTTTTATAACATGTATGTGTCTCTGAAAAATTGACCCATCTTGTGAACCGTACAACCTCTACGAAAGCTGTGGACCTCCTATATGTTAGAGATGAGGATAAGTTCTAATTATCATCTTTCTATAAAGGGTGTAAAAAAAGTGAAAGGGGGGTGAACGTAAAAAGTTATTTAATTTTTTTTTTACTTTAACTATTTTACTAAAAATGGTAAAGTTAAGCTGACCATATTTTCTGTATGCCAAGTACAGACACAAATGCTCACAGAAAGAGGGGCGGGATGAAGGGGCAGAGCACAATAAACACATGGGATGCTTTAAATCATTGTGTTACAAACTGTTGTGAATATTTTGCCGACTCATGAATAGTTTTTTAACAAATTTCCATTCTCAAGAAGCTATCGTCAAATTGAGAAGATGTTGAATGGATGTTGCTCTGAGCAATCACTATATCTCTCAGAGTGGTTAACTTAAGAAAAAGATTTCTTTGAAATGGTGAAATATCTGTAGCCATTTCTTAAAAATCATTTGAAAAGTTTTGCGAGTTCCATTCAGCTTCGAGTTACACAAATTTTTTAAAAAATGTTGGCTTAACAAAACAATTGCTATTGACAATTGTCCATGGGGATATTTTATTTACATTCGCAGATAGCTACATTTGGATGCAACAGTAATGCATAAGTTACCAAGACATGGTCCGCATGATGACGCTGAAAATTTTTATTGCGTTTAACTTTTCAGAGAAATAAGATAACACAAATTTGCTTGAAATAAGGTAGGTAAGTCGTCAATAACAAAAGTATGGACAATTCGGATGACTAGTGAAAAGTACGGAGAAGCCGGATGACGAGTGAAAAGTACGGACAAATCGGACGACGAATGAAAAGTACAAACACGCCGGACGACGAGTGAAAAGTACAAACAAGTCGGACGACGATTGAAAAGTACAAACAAGCCGGACGACGAGTGAAAAGTACGGACAAGCCGGATGACGAGTGAAAAGTACGGACAAATCGGACGACGAATGAAAAGTACAAACACGCCGGACGACGAATGAAAAGTACAAACAAGCCGGACGACGAGTGAAAAGTACAAACAAGTCGGACGACGAGTGAAAAGTACAAACAAGCTGGACGACGAGTGAAAAGTACGGACAAGCCGGATGACGTGTGAAAAGTACGGTATTAAGTGATAAAATACATATTACGACAGTTATGGCACTGTAGAGCACTGGGAGACACAAGAAACACTGCTCGTAATTCTCTTCATCCTGGTCTTGACTTAGTCTGGCTATTGAAACAAATTGACAAGGGCCAGAGAAATTGAGCCATAAACAAAAAGTTGAATAAGATACAGCTCAAAAATTATATTACTCTATTCAAGGCTTTACTCAAGTCAAGGCTATTACTCAACTAAAGGCCACTACTCAGGTCAAGTTTACCTTCTTATTATCGCTACTACTAAAATCAAGGCTACTACTCAAGTCAAGTGTACTTCTCATATAGCGCTACAACTCAAGTCAAAGCTTCTACTTAAATCAAGGCTACCTCTAGAGTAGAAGCGTTGGCCATATTTTGTAAGCGAGGAACTAAAAATAAAAATAATTAATTGCTGTGTTTTATGCAAGAGATATATGAAATAGTTTTTTGTCAGGGTTATATGTCAGAACTATATGAGTGTGTTATTTATCATGATTATATGTCAGTGTCAGTATGGTAGGATTTGTCCGGTTCTGAAAATTTGTGTTTTTTGACCGGCTGTTCAACGACCATTGCGTTGCTATGGTGAAAGAGAACATCATTTCTAACATTAATTTCCCCGTCACCTTGAATGGCAAATGGCATTATTAACAGATCTCAGTTGGTTGGTGTTGTGTGCATGCAAGTGAATTGGTGGGTTGGTGGTATGGACGGGCAGGTGGGTGGGTGGGTTGGTGGTCAGGGCAGGCAAGTGGGTGGGTGTGTGGGTTTGTGGTGTAGGTATGCACGTGGGTGAGTGGGNATTAGTAGCTGTGTTGGATGTAATGGACCCTTAAACATACATTGTTGAAATAGCGGACTTTATTTTAATTAATTTAGTGGTTTTAACACAACAAAATACTTCAGCCACTGGTAGGATAACAAATGATGTGTTTCCAAACAGTGATTTAGAATGATCTTTTATACAGAGAGACATGTATATTGGGAAGAGCTATTGGGTAGTCAGTGCGATAGAGGACAGAATCGTGGCGTTGTATTCCTTACAAGTAGCAATTGAATTTGGATTATATTTTGTGTGACATTTTCACATATTATTTTATTTCTTCACATTCTTAAAAACGAGCGTAGTTATTTTCTAAGATTTTAAGGAAACGTTATACATTAAAATACGAAACATATATATATATATATATCGGCTTTTATTTTAGTAAAGATTCAAGTTGTATGAATATAATTTGCAAAAAAAAAATTAAAGTAACAACTAAGGAACAATCCTAATCATTTTATAGGCAATTGATTGCAGTGCAATCACATTTTTGGGAAAATTTGTAAAAAATCAGTTTTTATTGCGTTTTAGTGCGTATTTAACATGGCGAAATAAAAAAAAAAAAAATGAATGTGTTCTTAATAAATACTCATATGACGTCATATTGCCTATTTTGGTCAAAGCTCAAAGTTTTTTTGATTTAATCACCACGAGTAACATAAGTGATATGGTATAACCCCCTTGTTAAAAGTAAAATTAATAACAAAAATGTGTTTCTCTCTAAATATATTTATATAAAAAAGAACGTCTGCTTTTATGTATGTCCCTTATGAGCTTCTATATCATTCATGCAGTTGCAATAACATTTTGTTTATTTCTTGTCTAGAAGCGCCCGCGTCTTTCTGATTCATTACAACCATTTTAGAATATTTCGTTTTAGGACGTTTGCCCTTAATTTGTTTTTCCTTACAAGTGCTATGTAAATAAAAAATGTTCGAATGCACCCCTATACAATTTATCCGTTGCGACAAAAATTTGTTGAGTTTTTGGGCGCAGTCCGGATACGTTTCTCTATTGTTTTAACAATTTTAAATTATTTCGTGTTAAGCCTGGAGACCTATTTTTTTGTTCTTTCTGATAGGAGCTTTATAAATATACTTTCAAATAGAGCTAATTCATGGGTGGATGAAAATTTTAATCAAATACAAAAAACGACATATAATTGTGTGTGTGACGTAATTAGTAGAGTTCTGAATTATTACAAACATTCTACAATATTCATTTTCTGGGCAAGGACATTATTGTTATTTTTGAAAATTGTATTTCTATCAATAAACATCTTGATGCATTCCTACACCATGCATCCAACGCCACACAACTTTAGTGCAGTTATGTGTGCACGCACTCAAATGGTTCTAAAAATAGGACCACCATTTTACTTTACTTAGTTTAAGGCCTGGGGACCCAAAATTTTCTAATAAGAACAATAAGATTATATAATTTCAAAAATAACTATTACATGCTTGGATGGAACGTAATCAAAAACAAAGAACTACATGTCATTTTGTATGTTACATAGTAAGTAGGTTTGACTCAGTAACACCATTGTACAATATAACGTTTCAGAGCAGGTGGAGCCCTAAAATCGTTATTATGCAGAGCTAAATTTTGTTGTTTTTCTAATGTGAATTAAATAAATATTATTTTGAACAGAACCATTTATTGGGTTTATGGAATTGAATCAAAATATTAAAGATGGAAATTTCATTTTGTGTGTGTCGTAATAAATAGAATTAAAAATTAGATTTTTTTTTTACAATATCCCGTTTAGTGCCGGGAGCCCTAAATTCATATTTTTAAATATGATTTGTATGACCTTGACTATCTAAAGATTACTTCACGTATGTGTTTCTATACGAGTCATCCGATCGTGACAAAAGTGTGTTCAATCGTTGTGCGCATGTCTGCAAAGGGTTCCAACTTGGTACAATCATTTTATTATATTCCTTTTGGGGGCAGGGCCGTTAATATTTTTACTGTTTATGAGTTATATAATTTCTAACAGATCTAATGCATGTGCGGATCAATAGCAAAAGTGAGTGGGATAAACTTTGTAAATCCACGATTCTCATATGTACAGCTCCATGTAGCCTGCTCACGCGTCGAAAGTCCTTCTAATTTATTTGGGTACGCACCAGACATAACATATTGTCTTCATATATATTTAAAAACCCTAAATTAAACATGAACGCAGATTCTTTCTTTGAGTTGCAATGCAACGCATGTTGGGTTGTCGGTAGTTAGGATGAGGTGGACGCACGTTAGTGGGAGATAATTTTGGGCATCCTTGTAGTTCATTGCAATCCCTATTGGTAGGGATCGATTTCAAGTGCAATACCACTTGTAACGCTGAAGTATAGACTTGCGAACGTTGGCTAAGCATATTTTGTTTGATATATACTTGCCTTTAATTTAAAACATTGTAGTTTTGTAAAATAACTTATGATGAACAATTAAAGTAAAAAACAATTATATAGGTCAGAAAATGTATTGCTTTTAATTTTTTTACAACATACACATTTGTTTTAAAAACAAAATGAACAACTCTAGCATGAGACATACTTTTAAGTAATATTTAAAAACAAAAAAATTGAAAGCGATTCTTTCCCTTGAAAAGAAAATAACTTTTATACTTAAAAAAAACCTCATAAATGCTGAACGATGAATTAATATAACAGAAAAGTAAATTATAATTTAATTAATATTTTAAATTGGTAATAAGGCAGCTCCAGCTTTCCTTGTAATTTATTATGATTGTTAAAAATATATATATTTAATTATTTAAAAAAAGAATAAACCATTTTTTACTATTAAAAATATTAAAATTTTAAGAAAATTAATTTTTTACATCAATTACTGAATATTCATATTTACATAATAGTTATTGTAAATTACAGTAACATAGTGTGGGCCATAATTATCTATAGTTATAAATCTTCAACAGCCTATAAGCCTATAAATCTGTTTTAACTAAAAAGTTTTTCTAAATAAATGTATGCCTCTTTCATTATGTTTTTTAAATTATATTTTGTATTTTAAATCTGTTTCTGTTATTATTTTTTACACAATTGAACTCACAAGGGCATCCAAAAATCTGAAAACCTATTAGCTCACTAGGACAGACATAATTTTCAACACCAATGAACTCACAAGGACAGCCAAAATGTGAACACCAATGAACTCACAAGGAGAGCCAAAAATGTCAACACCAATAAACTGACAAGAGCAGCTATAAATGTCAGCATCAGAGAACTCACACAGAAAGCAAAAAATGTCCACACCGATGAATTTAATGACATCCATAAATGTCAATAAAAGTGAACTCAAAAGGACGTCAATAAATGTCAAAACCAGTTAACTCATTAGGACAGTCATACATGTGAACACAAGTGAAATCACAAGGACGTCCAGAAATTGTTATTGCTATATTTATATTTTAAGAGAGCGAGATATTTCTCTTGCCAGTCGCTCCCCGAAATTCATGCATTTTGTTTTGTCCCAGCTCAATTCTTGCAACTCAATCGACAAGTGTTTTATTCTACATTTAACAATAAGGTGGTCATCATAACCATGGAATGGCAGAGACAGAAACGGAAATCACAGCTATGCCTAGAAGTGCATGGATTAAACTACAGTGAAACAACATAGATCAGCTTAATCCATAAATGGCAGAGACAAGAACGTCAAACACAGCTATGCCTAGAAGTACATGGATTAAAGTAACATTAAATAAGCAGAAATAATTGTGTCAATATTTATGAAAGAATACAATTAATATGCATGCAATCATACATAATATATTTCTGAAATAATACATGTAATACTTCATGAGCCACAATTGTCGTCACAGTTAATAGTAATAGTGGATTGTTCAGTATCTTGCTTAGATTTGTTTTTCCTCATGCTAAAATAGCATCGACACAAGCGCTATAAAATTACTCAGTCATCTCCATCAAAAGCATCTCCATGGCTGCTTACAACAATACGAAGACCTTAGTGCTAAAAAGTATTTAATTCAAATTGTACGCATTTTTAAGATAATTTAATTTTTTTTTTCGTCTATAGCAAAAGTCATATTTTAATTGATTTTAAGTCAAATACAGTCATTTCTTTTAAAAAAAAAAATCACAACTCAGTAATCTCACATTACGAGGTCTCTAAGTCATTCCTAGTAGACAGCGGAGTACAACAAGGCGCTATACTGGAATCCAACGGTCTTCTACATTTTCTTCTTGATTCTTCTTTAATTTTCCTTTAAGGATGGTGTAGATTACAATTTCTGATGTTAGACTTTTCAATAACACCCACAAGCATGGAACACCAAGGCAAATAGAATAACTATTAATTCGTAAACTACTCTTCACAGATAAAGGTGCCTTCACATGTCTAACAGAAGAAGGACATTGAAACCAAATACATTAAGACTCAAACTTGAATATTTTTAAGATATTGTCAAAAGCATCGCCTCTTAACATTTAAGCAAAATTGCAGTTTTGAAGAACGGAAAAAGCAAATTTTAAGTAAAGTAAGTGAAATGCTAATATAACTATAATTTAACTTGTTTAATTTCTTAAATGCAACTGCCTCATGACATTTAATTACAGTGGAACCTCTCATAACGAGTTTGATTCGTCCCAGACTCTTACTCGTTAAGCGAAACACTCGTTAAACGAAGCAATTTTTCTCATACAAATCAATGTCAAATACGATCATGCGTTCCATGCTGTAAAATACAAATTTTTCAAAAATTTTTATTAACATGTATTTAAATAAAATTACTTATGAATTAGTTAAGGATTGTAACAACATTGAATACAATTTAGATTTGAAACAAAAAACGTAAATAAAAATATGAAATAATGAGAAATAATCCTTTTTAACTAGAAAACTGTCTAAAGGCATTTGTTAATGCAGACGCTTCAAAATTTGACGAAAATGTGTCATTGCATTATCATTGAATACATTTGCAGCACGAATAGCCATATCCTTATGCTTCTCAATGTACTATGCAATAGATTTCAATGCCTTCAGCATTTCTCTTATTACGCTAGAAGATTGTTGCTCTGCTACTTCCTCTTCCATTCATTAATTTTGTTTTTGTTCTTGAGAATAGTGCAGATCGTTGATGTTGACTAGAT
>CAXITT010000943.1:13438-23876 GCA_964033795.1 Lymnaea stagnalis
TATATTTTTTTATATATATATATATATATATATATATATATATATATATATATATATATATATATATGCATATATATATATAAATACATACATAACCTATTACAATGTAAACGAAAATAATTTGAAAAGGGTGGACAGTAGCGGACACCTGCCTCTCACCAAAGGAAACTCAAAGCTCGCACGAGCAGAAAGAAAGTGCCAAACAGAGAGGAGAACGACATTGTAGCTTTGTGAGACTGAATATACAGTTGAATAAAATCAGGGGGTACAAGTTTGCCAATTTTCCCTCCCCCCGCCCTCAAATGTTTCTGGTTGGCACTGTGTTTAATGCGCATGTTGCATCCAAATCCCTAAATTATTTTTTTTTTCTCTAATCCTTCCAAGTTCATACATGGGGACATCTCTCCAGAACCGCCTTTCCATTAGGACGCCATGTGGCAATTTTTATCATTTAAAAAAACAAATTCCCAATAGGTTTGTCTACTATTGCTTGAACTATTTGAAAAAATAAAAAGACGAAGCGTTGAGGTCATTGCGATTGTCAGTGACTTCAGTGCATGGAAAGCGTACCAAGGCAATGGAAGATAAGTTGGTGTCCATGTCAGGAAGTAACAAACAAAAAAACAAAAAAAAAAAACACGGACGACAGGGGGCAAAGACATCCATGTCAATGGCACACCGATGAACTTAACCAACGGTCAGTCGAACTCGGTGGTGAATGACTTCTGTCAGGGCCGGTAACACGTGGCACGCTGGGAACTTCGCGGGACAACGTGTCACTTACAACGTCACCGAGGCCCCCGTACCTGTTGGCACTTGCCTGGAAAGCGTTTTATCATTATGATCATTGGCCGATTGTTTCTTGAGTCGGTGTGGGGGATATACAGATTGGTGGGACGGTGCAAGGCGGCGATGGCCTATACTTGTTGTTGTTGTTGTTTTTTCAATTGCTTAAAAGATATAGTTAGAATGTTGAGTTGATCAAAATGTTGTTGTTTTTTAACACACACACACAAATTTAACCTTTAATATTCTGAAAATGAATATGTACAATGTAGTCGTAGCTTGTTTGGATAATAATATCTAATCTTATCTTATCGTTTACATAAACTTTATAAATACATGTCCGTAGTTCCTGTATGATTTTTTTTTTTGCAAAAAGAGGATGTTGAAATGATTAAATCACTTGTAAAATAGGAACATATTTTTTTTTTTTAAGTTAATAAATTGTTTTCAAAGTTTTATTTCGAAATAGTTTCAAATTTTTATTTTTTTTAAATTCAGTAAAATTCTGTTCAATATATATTATATTTTACTCCATTATCAAAACAAAAATATGAAGAACTTAAAGGTATGGATCGTTGACGGACATTTGTTATGACATAGGGTCATAACGTAATATTTCCAAGTGAACAATGTACAACACAGATGAATGCAACTTTTAAAAAAAATCGGGAACCCACAAATTTCTAATACGCATATTTTTTTAACTTTTGTTGGCATTTTATGACGGGATAATTCCTATTTGAAAGTTACTAAACACGGGACTTGCAACTTTACAATAACGGTTTGGTGGTTGGAACAAACCTATTTGAGAATCTATAGAGAGCTACATCATCCGGCATATGGTTACACCGTGCTTAAATGAAGATTGTCACAAAAAAAAACCTGCCATCAATGTGACATTGTTATTGACATCTGTGTGACATTGTTATTGACATCAGTGTGACGTTGTTGTGACATCAGTGTGACATTGTTAGTGACAGCAGTGTGACAGCAGTGTGACGTTGTTAGTGACACCAGTGTGACCTTGTTGGTGACATCAGTGTGACCTTATTCATGACATCAGTGGGACATTATTGGTGACATCAATGTGACAATGTTGTGACATCTGTGTGACATTGTTTGTGCTGTCAGAGTGACATTGTTGGCGACATCAGTGTGACATTGTTGTTGGTCACATCAGTGTGACATGGTTATTTACATCAGTGTGACATTGTTAGTGACATCAGAGTGACATTGCTGGTGACATTAGTGTGACATTGCTAGTGACATCAGAGTGACGTTGTTGGTGACTCATTATGACATTGTTGGCGACATTATGACATGTTGGCGACATCACTGGATCTGTGATATCAGTGTGACAATGTTAGTCACTTCACTGTCTCACATTGTTAACACTATTCGTGACTCCAGTGTGACACATTGTTAGTGACCGGTGGTCGTCATTATTGTAGATTAATCTACCGGTGCTGAACAGTGATGTACGCCTCGCCGGAGCATAACTACCTGACAGGTGGGGGCTAATTACGGCCCTTGTCTTAGATCGAGTGGTGTTCCCGTATTACAACCCCCACCCACCCACTTTTGTTTAAAATTTCCCGTCGACGCAGGTCAGTGCCACCGTCTAAAATGGCCACTTGACCCTAGGCTTGATTTATGGGTGTTATCGCGGATAAGTACTTCTAATAGTTCACTCGATCTAGTGTCAACTGAGCCCTGGTATGCTTGGACTGTCAGATGTCCATTTCCATTTACGGGTCTTCAATAATCGACCAAGACATTGCTGTTTTTACATCTTTTCAGCGGTTTTGTCGTTAAATATATAAGGTGAATCAATTAAAACTCCAGTGTATAATTATTTTATCAAACGAGTCAAATAGAATCGTATGTGAAAGAAACTTACATTTAAAAAAAAAAAGAAAGAAAGAAAATATCTGATTCCCCCCCCCCCCCCCCAAAATATTCTTCCCCCCCCCCCCCCCCCCCACATTTCTGCCCTCCTGTTTTTTTTCAGTGTCCCCCGCTCCGATCCGCCTTTGTCCAACACACAACAAGAGATCATTTCTAGTCCAACGCCAACCTCGTCGGCGTCCCAGGATGGGGATTCCCTCCCACAGGATTTGGTGACGACCCTGGAGGAGGCCGAGGTCGGCTCAGAGTCCCTGTTTCCGTTCACGAACTTCTTAACCGGAGAGAGCCCCGACGGACATGCCGATAGCCCAACAGATGCACACCTGCCGGTGACCACCGGCACGCGCTCACTGAAAAGGTCGAGGTCACTCAGAGAGGTAAGCCTTGACAATATTTTATTTTTTTGATCTCGTTACTTTTCCCACAGTATTGTTTGTTTGTGTGTGTGTGTGGGGGGGGGGGGGTTGAAAAAAATCCATCCGTGTAAACGGAAAATGTGTCATATGATAAATCAAGCCAAGGAGTGCAAAGGCACTTCATCAAATGGCTTACGAGGCTACACGGCAAATAAGCAGCTCACTGAAAAGGTCGAGGTCACTCAGAGAGGTAAGCCTTGACAATATTTTATTTTTTTGATCTCGTTACTTTTCCCACAGTATTGTTTGTTTGTGTGTGTGTGTGGGGGGGGGGGAGGTTGAAAAAAATCCATCCGTGTAAACGGAAAATGTGTCATATGATAAATCAAGCCAAGGAGTGCAAAGGCACTTCATCAAATGGCTTACGAGGCTACACGGCAAATAAGCTAAGCGTCATACATTTTGAAGCAAAAAAGACTTAGACTGACTTAGACTGAAGTCTAATTTAGAAGCTCAAAAGATACGTTGTAAGGTATCTATTTAAAGAAAATAGTTAGCCTCTGTATAGGAACGCAATTTGACGGTAGCTGCTCAAAACTGTTTCTCACTCGCTTCCAGAATTTGATTTCCCCATGAGAAAATTCTAGATGACGCTACCAAATCTAACATATATCAATAGAAAACCACAAAACAAAAAAAAAAAAAAATAAATAAGATTGTTGTTAACTCAGAACCATCTGAGACGGAGTGTCCGAATAATATTGGAAATAAACGATATTGAATTGTAAGGGGTCCTTAAATAAATCAATTTTATTAAGGTTTAAAAAGATGTATATATTTTTTAAAACATTTTTTTTTGGGGTGAATAATTGGAGGATACCGTCATCAAAGCATATAAATTTAAATAGACACAAGTGATTGAAACCCTCATGAAAAGTCCGCCTATAGCTAATACATTTTTATATCAAGCAAAAAAAAAAACAACAAAAAAAAAACCCAACGACCAAGAGACCTTTTATATACATATATACTATTTATTTCCCTTGTCAAATTGTAAATTTAACGAAATCATTCTGCCGTAAGGACATGGCCGAACTTGTTATGATTGGTCTTCTGTCACAAATCCTGGCTCTTTGAGCTTGGTGTGCCACGCTCTGAATGGCGATATGAAAGAGGTCCCCATTCCCTTGCAGCCGCTGTTGTTCGATTTCAAGGCGTCGTCATCTCGTGATAGAGCGGGTGAATCTTGGGGGGGGGGGGGGGGTTCGTATCCTCCCCGTCTGTTAAGATGTCGTTTTGGGGCACTCAAGGAACACATGAACAATAATCCCAGGGTCTTCAGATGGTTGATCCCCGGCTGGGCTGGGAGCTCGTTACCTGCTGTAGGTTACGTAAACAGCATCGCTGAACTAAACATTAGAATATAGAACAGATAATGGGAACGGATCTCCGAAATAAAAATAGAGAAAAATGGAGGTTGCAGGTTCTAAAGTTGTGCCGAAATGAACTGGTTGGGGCTCGGGGCGGGGGGGGTGGGGGGCGCCAGCACAGTGACGTTCTTGGATTTAGTACTGCTCGGGATTAGAACACTTAAAAAAGCGCCCCAAAACACACTAACACACACACACACATCATTTATGTAAGTTACATTTTAAACCCCCCTCAGTGTGCCACCCTGGGTATTGTTCCGGGCCACTCACAGCTGCGGCCAGTGATGGTCTGTAACTTCCCGGTAAGCTGGTTCTAAAACTTTGTATGCTTTGATCGGCTTGTCTACAAATTATTTTTTTCCCCCGAAATGATGGATTTTATCTTGTATCGTTCACATCAACAGATACGATCACCCCCCCCCCTCCCTCCCCACCTCAAACCGCCCCAACTTTTTAACGTTGAGAAAACATTTAAACGTCATTTAAAGTAAACCAATTAACGTATGGTTCTAAAACTTTGTATGCTTTGATCGGCTTGTCTACAAATTATTTTTTTCCCCCGAAATGATGGATTTTATCTTGTATCGTTCACATCAACAGATACGATCACCCCCCCCCTCCCTCCCCACCTCAAACCGCCCCAACTTTTTAACGTTGAGAAAACATTTAAACGTCATTTAAAGTAAACCAATTAACGTAAGTTTCAGCGACATAACAAGATTTCTGAATGCTAAAAAAAGAAATATCAATAACCAACCGTTGGTATTTGCTGGTGCAGACGGACTGCCTCCGTTCTGGCGTACCTAAGCTCTGAGCCTTCACCTGTTTTCTGGAGAACTGTTTGACCTGGTTACTTTGCCCCTACCGCCACAAAAAGTGAATTGGTGGATTGAATAACGTGACTTTTGACTCCCCCCCCTCTCTTTTTCCCCCCACTCCCACGCAATTTTATTTTTATTTTAAAACTCCCCCACTTAGTTTTATGCACCCACACATTTATCAAATTAAAATCATAGAACCAAAGGAACTCAGAATTGTGTTTTCTGAAATTATCAATGCATCATATCGGCGACTTTGTAGAGTTTTTTTATTGCAACTTTCTCCCATATTATAAGCTAAGATTATTTATGGCTTGAAAAAAAAAAAAAAAATCAGGACTAAACATTTCCTGTAGCCACTTGTTGCGGGCGGTATCCATTCTCACGTGTTGCCTGCTGTATACACATTCTCACGTGTTACGAACTGCACCCATTGTCAGCATTACGTTCTGTACCCATTCTCCACATTTCTTTGCATGCACCCACTCTCCACATTTCTTTGCATGCACCCATTCTTCACATTTTGTATGCTCTACCCACCCTCTCCATCAATTTGTATATTATACCTACACTAGAGCTTTGGTTTGTTCGACCAACTACCTATCTGTTCTTTTAAATCTTAAACGTTGTCATTTAAATACTATTTCCGAATCAAACCTTTTTCCCCGATTTGTATGGTCTTCTCGCGATTCAAGTATTCGCGAATGACATGTGTACGCCTTTCGTCATATTAACACACAAACAATTGTTAGGGTACGCTGCCTTAAGCCTTTCAATACATTAAACCTTGAAAGTAGTAAAAGAGGAATCCTCAAAAAAGACTCCCTCGGTGATTTCAAATAGCATGGGAAATGTTCCAGTGCAGGCGCGTCTTTCAACAACGCCGTGTTGATCTCTTTACAGGATGCCAAAACATTGAAGCGCAGTTCCGGCCCAGCGACGATCCATGGGCGCTGGTTCGTTCCGTTTGGCGTCTCCTGGCAAATAATTCAAGTTATTGACAGGAAACCATAATAATAATATACTCATTGCTATCAGCTGAAAGTAGGTCAGCGGTGTATCCCCCCAGGGTGGTCACTGGCATTCAAGGATGCGGGGTAACATTTGGCTCAGTGACCCTGTTTTGAATTATAATTTTTTTTTTTTTTAAACTTTAACCAGAACATAGGTCGATGTTGTTTGGTGATTTTTAGACTGCAGAGGTGAAGAGGTGGCTAAGTGATACGCAGTTTTTCTTCTTCTTCTTCTTTAGAGTAACATAAAATCTGTCTTCATTAAGGAATTTATCAACTCAAGTCTCAGTTCACATTAAATGCATTAATCGATGTACCATTCTTGTAGCTAGGAATTTGGTGAAACAAAATCTGTGCGCAGGACACAGGTATTATCAACTTCAAGATTGTGTCACATGTGCTTTCTCTGCAGTAATTAAGGATGTACGGTCTCCTTTAAAATTTGTCAACATTAAAAAAAATATCTGTGATATCGAGTTGTAGTTCCTCTACCACGAGAAAGGTCTGTGATATCTGACCCGCCTCTTTAGTTTTGTCCATAAGAAAGGTATCTGTAAATATCTGATTCTGAATAGTAGGTGGCACTGGACAATTACCCGCTGTTGAATAAATAAGTCCGACCAATTACGACACTTGTTTTAAAAATAGGTACTGCGCCCTCCCCCTGGACACCCCTCCCCCTGGACACCCCTCTCCCCCTGGACACCCCTCTCCCCTGGACACCCCTCTCCCCCGGACACCCCNAATAAGTCCGACCAATTACGACACTTGTTTTAAAAATAGGTACTGCGCCCTCCCCCTGGACACCCCTCCCCCTGGACACCCCTCTCCCCCTGGACACCCCTCTCCCCTGGACACCCCTCTCCCCCGGACCCCCCCCTCCCCCGGACAGCCCTTCCCCTGGATACCCCTCTCCCCCATAATTTTAATCACACATAATTTTTGGCAATACCTTCATAACCAATTTTTTTTTTTAATGAAAGAGAAATGAAGAAATAGCTATTTCTACTTCTCTAAACAGGCTACACTTTGGAAACAACCGGGTTAGGGGATTTTCTGAAATGGGGGTGAACTTTGTCACGTAATATGGTGCTTTGTTAATCTGTTACATCTATGCAACAATCGTTTACACCTTTCTATTTACAAGTTCACCGATGAATCCGATGTCAGGGTCTCCAAAGAATGAACCAAGCGTGTATCGTCCCGTAGAGCATCTTACGAATGCACCAGGCCTTTGACGAAAAAGATACGTTACTCCTTAAAAGCTTTCGTTCAAAAAAAAAAGAAAAAAGAAAAGAAAAAAAAGCAAACAAAAGATCCCATGATTAATAATGTGTTTCCTTGATCATCTACCCCTGACGCTACACTATTTCCCCATCGTTCAAAAAAAAAAAAAATAATAAAAATAAAATAAAAAATAATCATCCACATCGCGCGCATCTGAAGAGAAAGGTTTGCCTTTTACTGTGCCGTACATCATACGATTCGTCTTGAATCAAGGTCTCCATATTAGACTCCCCACATGTATTTCCGTCCGTGGTATTACTGTGTCGTTATTGGACCGGTTTACTGTTCAACATCAAATCAGAATGCGTGAATGAAAATTTAAAGAAAAATAATCATAATAATCATAATAAAATTCCTCCACACGCTTCACTGCTCAACTTACTTGAGAGTATAGAAGCAAAAAAACTTGTTGAAAGAGTTGAAAGCCATGCAACGAACATTGAAAGCTCTGCTACGAGCTTACTATTTCGTTACAGGTGGGGATTTTTTTAATATATCATTTTTTTCCCCTCCGTTTTCTTTGCTTTTTTTCTTTTTTCTTCTAAATGCCAGTTTTAACACGATTTTTATTATTATTATTTTGTTGAACAAGATGCAGGGCACAGCTTTTCCACTTGGCGTTTTTTTTTCCTTTTGATTACTGTTTATTTCTACTAAAACGAAACAAGTCCCCCTTCATTCTTAACACAGTTTTAAATAAATAAATTATCGTTTTACATTATAATAATAATGGGTTGTAAACAATATATCGTGTTAGATAAAATTTAAAAAAACAAACAAACAAACCAACAAAAAACAAGTGGTGTAAACAAAGCAGAAGACCTTTGTGTTTTAAAGAAATGCGATTGGGGGTAAGGGGGGGGCGGTATATGGGTGGTAAGAATTTTAAAGATTTCGTTCGCGTTCGGAAACTATAACACCTTAATGATACGAATATATTTTGTGCCATGCTTATTATAGTAGATAGAAACTCGCCACAATAATAAAAATTAAAAAAAACAACGAATATACATGTGTTATATGTGTAAATATATATATGTATATATTTGTATATATGTATATGTATATATATGTAAATGTGTATGTATATATGTATATGTATATAAATATTTATATACATATATAATATACATATTTATATACATATAAATGCATATGATTGATTTTAAAAAAAAAAACACCAACTAAATACTATTGAGCCACGACAGTTTAAGAACGTTCTGAAATTTAATATAAACCCGTAAGATTCGGCACTTTAGTTTTCTCACAAACACAATCACGAACACAATCACCCTCCCTCCCCCCCACCCCACCGACCGGGCGCCTCGTTTAGCAATCCTCCCATGTGGTTGTTGATCCAAGTGTCCACTGCCGGGCCACTGGTTCCGGGTTTGGTTAAAATTGTGTCGACACGGTCTAACAATGTCTTTAACAAACACTGTCAGGTGGGAGGGGGGGTCAGCCCGGTGCCACTAAAAGTTATAAATGTAAGAACTTCGGTACACAAAAAGGGTTAAGGTTGTTTTGTTGTATTTTTTCCCCAAGGGTAACCAGACGGTATAAAGGAACACATGGGGGGTGGGGGGGGGGGGGTGTTGGATGATGAGGAAACAGGCACGCCATTTTGTCACGTCGAAATTAAAATATAGGTTTTGTAAGTGAATCCCCCCCATCCCCTTTTTTTTATAAAAGCCATCCATANATATATATAATTTGTGTGTATATATATATATATATATATATATATATATATATATATATATATATATATATATATATATATATATATATATGTACACTGTAACAAAAAGAAGTTTCAAAATTAGACAGTATCAGTGTATTATTTTGTTTCACTAAATAGTATAGTGCGTTCAAAAAGAAATTTGACCAAAATTTTAACGTGGGAACTGAAAATAAGATTCGACCAAATTTCCGTTCGGTCAAATTTCCGTCCATCAATTTTCCGTCGACGAAATTTCTTTCCATTAACCCTTTTATTGCCACAACTTTGATTGTAAGATTAAATCTCTCCACAACAGAAAAAAAAAAAGAAAAGAATCTATATTAAAAAGTAAACATACATTTGAATTTAAACGGATAATTTCCACTTTTGCTCGAACTCGGTAGCACAAAGAGATGAATTTAATTATGTTGAGGTCGAACAAGATTATATCACTTGCAGCCAGGCAGGGGTTGAGGGAATACATGCTACGAGGTAGGGGAAACAACACCAAAATAGTAACACAAACTATCCAGGCAAAACCCATTTCTGGAACCAATGTCTCAAAAAATTCTAATATCTGTGTTAAAAGTTGTGTTTAAAAAAAACAAAAGTTATAAACATTGAATCAACCATGTAGAGCTCTACCACCAGTCGATACCTCCCCCCCCCCACCCCAGGCCCTCTTGATATGTTTTTTTCTTGGAATCCGTGCGTGCACCTCATCCGAAGATCGATGCAGAAGCTGTGATCGTCCACACCCACCGTGGTGACCGGTTACGGTGAAGAGGCCAAGAAAAAACAAAAGTTGATTCCTCACCCCTCCCCCCACCCCCAGGCCCTAACATTGCTGTTCGGTCACCAGGCGAGCAGGGCTCTTGTTAACGGTATCTTTGATCTTCGTCCTCCGGACCCTCCTCCCACACCCTCTTTTCCGTGCCTGATTCACGTGACCATGTCTTATGTTTCGTTAGAGAGAATCAGGCGGCCGCATGTATGCACCATAATGAACTTGCTGTGAGGGAGGAGACAGTTTTAGTTTATTTGGTTTGATCTAAACAGAGCAACGTGCATAAAAATGTCATACTTGATTTATTTTTCTTTTTTTTTTTTTTTTTTT
>CAXITT010000943.1:28297-38797 GCA_964033795.1 Lymnaea stagnalis
TTTTTTTTTTTTTTTTTTTTTTTTTTTTTTTTTTTTTTTGGGGGGGGGGGTGTTCGGTTTCCTTCTTGAAATATTTATTTCCTGATTTAGAGATCTTTACACATGGTGGACCAGCCATGGGGAATATGGGGGTGCGAGGGATGAAGTGAGCTGCCGCCCGGGGCGCCTACGCCGTGTGCGTTTAAAACGTCGAAACTCTTAGAAACAGTTTTTTTTTTTTTTTAAAGGAAAGCAGAGAGTCGTCTAAACTCTTAATAAAGTAAATAAATGACTTCAATTATTATTGTTGTATAGGTCTATTGGTAATCTATAGGTCTCATTGGTCAATTATTAATACCCGTATATAGATTTTATAGGTCTAAGTCATACAATCTGACTTAAATCTTGGTTTTGGAAACCCCAACTTCCGGTAATAACATCAATGGCGAAGACTTAAATTGTTCATGCTACTCTCTATTTCTTGTTGTTTCTTCATTTGCCCCGTCGGCTGAGGAAGGCTCTTAGTCGAAACCGTTCTTCTTTTATTGGCCTGTCTTTTTATTTCAAGCTTCCACATACCTTGGGGGGGGGGGGGCAATTCAAGGCATTCCCCGGACGCAACTGGTCCTTCGCCCAGCCCTAACCTAGCAGCTTTGCGTTTTCTACCACTGTCCTTTAAAAAGAGTAGGTAGCTTCAGTGTGATGAATCAATGCGAATTGGTCAAGTGATAAATAATTATAAAGAGTGTGGGACTTCGCGATAAAGCTTTCAAGGGGATAAGTGAGATACACGTAATGCAGCAACAGTTAGTACACAAACGGAGTGGACGTCCACTTATTCGAATAGTGTTACACAATTAGTGGGCTGATTTGTAAAGGACGATTATAGACTTGTGTGGTCGACTGGTGTGATTTTAATCGTTTTGCACTTTAGATTTCGATGGACTCTTTTGTTAAATTTTTGAGAAATGTTCTCGCTTTAAATACACTTTTTGTTTGTTTGTTTGTTTGTGGTCCACTAGAGAGGCAATTGGTATTACTGCTTAAACTATTGCTGCATTGCGACTAAACTAATATATTGTAGAAGACTAGTTATCTATTAATGTGTGTATATATATATATGTGTGTATTATACAAGGACTTTAAAAAAAAATCATTGACTAAAACCTCTAGATCACTTGAGACATGAATACCTCTCGACGTGCAAACATTCGACGTCCAATGGCGGGGTGGGGAAGAAAAGGGGAAGGGTTATTTCTCTCGTTTGTCACTTTAAATTGAAATTGTAAATCTGCGCAGAGATGAAAAGAACAATAAAAAACAAAAATCATGATTGAAATTTAAGATGCCAATTTTTCTAAGAGTTATTTTTCAGGGCCTAGGCCATGAAATGTCAATGCTGACTACTAATCTGTGATTCCTCATTTGTAAAATAGGGAAGGTTGAGTACAGTAAATTATTTTGTTTGGATCTTGTGCTGTTTGAAGCTACCAAAATCCGTTTTATTTCTAGAATAATTTGAGTCAATTTGTGCTTAAGAGCATCCAAAAAAATAAAAGTGTGGGGGAGGGGTGTATGGGGGTGGGGGATGTATTCCTACTAATTCTGTTGTTGTACCCCAATTCTCTATAATAGAACATTTAGTTGACTTGTTTGAAACCGCCCAGTTTTTCATACATCGATTTCGAATCACCAAAAAAAAAAAAAAAGAAAATCGTCCATTGTAAGTCTTAAATACACCAGTTGCACTTCGTGAAGATCCTCCGAACTGCGCATCTTTGAAGGAATCAATTTTCTTTCTAACTCCTCGAACGTTCTGCCGTGCCTCTTCAAAGCAAACCTCGCCAGGCGTTCAGGGGGTTGTTGGTGGGGGAAGGTGCGGTGCATGTTCCGTCTCAGTGTGCAATGTCCAGGTGGGATGTTGTGTGTCTCGTGTGATTTATGTCACCCCACCGCAGGGCCTTGCCTAGAACACGAGGGTTGAACTGTTTGATGTGAAAAGAGGTTTAAGAAACTTCAAGTAATCGGACCATGCTTTTATGGTTTTTTGTGTGTGTGTGTTGTTTTTTTCTTCCTTTTTATTGAAAGCCGTAGATGGAGAAATTTAAAATACTTTAATAATTTAATAGTGTGCAGTGGCGTAGCTAGGCTTTTGGGGGCCCGGGGGATAGGCCTCTTTAGGGGCCCGGGGTCTAGGCCTCTTTAGGGGCCCCTGCATTTTGACATTCGACATTATTTAATGTAAAAAAAATAATTCCGGACACTCCTTTGGGGGCCCCCCTCAAGTAGGGTCCCCCTCAAGTAGGGCCCCCCTCAAGTAGGGGCCCGGGGGGACTTTCGAATTTGGACCCCCCTCCCCCTCCTCTAGCTAGGCCACTGCTTGTGTGTGTTTGTCGTGTGTGTTATGAGTACCCATCCCCCATCTTATTTCGAAATGCTCAAAAATTGTTGAACAAATAAAAACCAAAAAAACAAACAAACAAAAAAAAAACAAGCAACACACCATTCTCGAAATCTGAAATTGTAATTTTAACGAGACGTTTCACCTGTTTGATAAGATTTTGTTCACGCCTTCACGCTTTGGAGACCAGCTTCCTTTGAAGAATCGTAAAAAAAATTTTTTTACAATTCATTTAACAATTTATTATTCTCAATATTGACTTACGCTTACGTTTACAAAATGCCTTTTTACTGTTGAAAAAAATCTTATTTTGGGGGTGGGGTATGGTGGAGGTGGGGGGAGGGGGAGTTTGAAGGTGAAGGCGCAGTTGACACAGGCGTTATATAACGATGATATGCGCGGATCTGTGACGCATTTTACCGGGCAGTTGATGTGATTGGACTTGAAAGACGCATCAAATGATTTTAGGCCGACCACTTTCGTGGTTCCCAGCATGCCTGCTGCCAACTCAACTGTAGGATCGCTCTGCGTTCGTCGTGTTTGTAATACATGTTATTTATTATTATTTTTTTTAATAGTGCGGATACTAATTTGATAGCCCGCCTGTATGTATGACATGGTAACTGGCTGTCAACCAAGCATTAAGCCATACGAGCGTTTCAAAGGGACATTAAATATTCCATGGAGGGCTTCAGCAATATGCATTTATGCAAAACTTTTTGCAAATTTTTTTTTTAAAAGGCATATTAAATTGAAAGGAACACAGATCCGGTACAAATAAGTCATTTCAAGTTGCCATGATCTCAATAGAACATGATCTAACAACATAAAGGGGGACCCCCAATAAAACGCGTCCAACTATGACGCGGGTCCGGATATGACGCATGACTCCAGAAAATCAGAAAACAATCGTATATATTCATTCGTAAATGATTTTTTCGGAAGAACGTAGGGAGAGGTGGGTGTCTGTGGGGATGTGGGGGGGGGGGGGGTCTGGGGGGAGGGGGGGATGTATACCAAAAAAATCTATAGGCTTGTTCCACACAATCACAAATAAATCTAACTAATCCAACTTCATCACCGCTTTGCTCACAACGACAAGTTATATAAAAAAAATAAAATAAAATAAATTCACTTATTTTCATGCCTAAGAAAGAGAAAAAAATCCTAAGGCTTTTCGTGCGGCATATTGTAAACCCTGACTGTAAACCCTGACTGTAAACCCTGTCTGTAAACCCTGAGTGTAAACCCTGACTGTAAACCCTGACTGTAAACCCTGAGTGTAAATCCTGAGTGTAAATCCTGAGTGTAAACCCTGAGTGTAAACCCTGAGTGTAAACCCTGAGTGTAAACCCTGACTGTAAACCCTGACTGTAAACCCTGACTGACTGTAAACTCTGACTGTAAACCCTGACTGTTACCCTGACTGTAAACCCTGAGTGTAAACCCTGACTGTAAACCCTGACTGTTACCTTGACTGTAAACCCTGACTGTAAGCCCTGACTGTAAGCCCTGACTGTAAACCCTGAGTGTAAACCCTGAGTGTAAACCCTGAGTGTAAACCCTGAGTGTAAACCCTGACTGTAAACCCTGACTGTAAAACCTGACTGTAAAACCTGACTGTAAACCCTGACTGAAAACCCTGACTGTAAACCCTGACTGAAAACCCTGACTGTAAACCCTGACTGTAAACCCTGACTGTAAACCCTGTCTGTAAACCCTGTCTGTAAACCATGACTGTAAACCATGACTGTAAACACTGAGTGTAAACCCTGACTGTAAACCCTGACTGTAAACCCTGACTCTAAACCCTGACATCAGCGCCGCCCACTGGAGCCACCTGGTTTGCGACGGTTCACGATATAGCTTTTGAACCCATGTCATATTTGAGCTGCCTTTTCCAAGCTATCACATGTGCATCCCCAGTATTTCTTGCAAGTTTTTCTTCATGGATACCACCATGAAATCTCATAATTGTATACTGTCTTAGGTGAACCGTCTTAAGTGAACTGTCTGCCACTTGGTGAATTGTCGTGTACACTCTTAATGCGATACTGTTATCTGTCCAAAAAAAATGTGAAAATTATTTATGCGCGTTAGAGAACCCGCTACCAAAAGCCACCACATGTTTCTTCTTAAGAGAGGGAAAGCGTGTGTTGGCAACATCTTCATCTTGATAACATCTAAACCACTGCATCGCGAGGGCCATATCCCGCGGAGCGCTATGAAAAGGCTTCCGCCCCCGGTGGCGATTGTGTCGTAACTTCGGTAACATTCATGTTGCTGGGGAAATTTAAGCCAGTGAACTGGCATTTAAGCAACGGGGCCCGGGCGACATGGGAACAGCGGTCGTCGTCGGTCTACGGACGGCGCGCCAGACTGTGACAATAATAGTGTCTTGTTACAGAGCGGAAGTGGTTACTGCATTACCAGATCGCAAAGCTGCCGACACCTTTAAAACTCTTACGTAATTCGTTTTGATGGTTGCGATGTCTAAGGGTATTGGTTTCCTACGATGTCTAAGGGTATTGGTTTCCTACGATTTCTAAGGGTAGTCTTTTCTCCTGAGATTTCTTCAATTTTTGTTTGTTATTCGGCAAATTAAAATACTTTCATGTTTTAAAAAAAAAAGCTGGTTTAGGTTTCCACCATCTCCAACACGGTGAAATCTGCATCAGTGGCGCATACAAAAAAAAACAGTGGGGTGGGGTGGGGGGGGGGAACTATTCAATAATTGTTTACTTGAAAAATGTTTACGTGGACGAAGATCTGGGGGAGGACATTGGTATCGCCCATCGCACCCCCACCCACTTTTTTTTTTAAAATTGCCCACTTAATTATCTATTGCTGAAACCTGCTCAGTATCCAACATAATCCTAATATTTGGAATATACATATATATTTACGATATCCATTTTGCCACCCTTTAACTGCGCCTCTTATGCTTGTTATGTGTGCTGCCAATAGCTATTAAAATTACCGTATAGCTGAGTAGTTTCTGAAAAATAAATGCATTAATGTTCTTTGCAATATTTAAAAAAATACATGTATATTTAAAACAAAAGACATATTATATGGATGTTTATTACCTACAATATAACCCCCCCCGCCCCCCACCCTCCCCCCCCCCCGCCTTTTTTTCCCCCAAAGAGCTCGCTAAATATTCCATTAGTGTATCTCGTGAGCCAATACAATAAACAATAGCATATTACCGTACCGTGAATGTCCTGATTTAATCCCAACATTGATCGATCTTTGATCTTTTTTTCCAGAGAACAGAACAGCACGGGGTACAGCTATTTCCTTGAGACTCCCATCTCAACGACGCAACGGAGGGATGAGGACAGAGTCACCTACCTCAACAAAAGTAAGAGCTATACGCCTATAGTCCACGTGGGTCTGTCGGCTCTCTCTCCCTCACCTACTAGTACTTATAACGTTAAGCAGGCGTACTTCAACAACTACGTTAAACGATGGTACAAAACGTCTAGTTCGAATCTACATGATAGTCTGAAGGCCGATTTTGTGTACAAAAGCTGTGCATAATTGTAGATCTGTATAACTTATAATGCATAAGAAAGAATGTAGAATTTAAAAAAAAAAAAAAAAAATTGGCTTCCATTGATCATGGGGTAAGAAAATGTTTGTTTTTTTTGTTTTTGTTTTTTAAATTACTGTATTTAAATACGCTTACCAAAAACTATAAGCATTTCTTTTAACAGCCTATTGATTAAATCAGTGCATCATGTGATATACAAAATCCCGTTATGCAGAAAGTTGAGGATTTTTTTTTTTTTTTTAAATAAGTAAATGAATTGTTCTCTTAATGAAACTTAGGCTGTAACAATGTTTCAAATTTTATTTGTATCAATATTTTACTACTGGAGTTGGTGAGCCGCCTGTCATGTGACGATCATGTTTCATGTCTCTATACATATTATTATTACTTTAAATATAGCTCTTGATTATTTCGCTGTATAACACGTTTCATCTTCTCGTTACTTGACTAAATTGTTGTTGTTTTTTTCCCTCCCCACTTTCCAGGTCAGTACTACGGCTTAACTCTGGATTTCAACAGCCAGGAGCGCGTCATCAAATGTGCCGTTGTCAAGGTAGCAGACCATTTAAAAAAAATTTTTTTTTATATTGGTCCTCTTCTCTGACTTCGGGTCGTTCATCCCGGATGCAAACAGAATGGCTTTATTTAATAGTACGGGCTCTATCCTCGGGTCTCCGGAAACCTCTTCGGTCAGTAGGTTAATGGATCAGTTGGGTGCACCCGTTGGACTCATTCAAGTCGGACTTGACCTGCATGCGTATGGTTTTTTTCGGGCATTATCAATACAGCCTTCCCACGCTGGACATCTCTATTGAAGCAGGCATCTTAGAATATGGATCAATAAGCCATCCCCACCCACCTCTTTTTTTTTTTTTTAAGTTTAGGGCAGTGGTTCTCAAACTTCTTAATCGTGTAGGCGACCCCCAATCACAAAAGTATTTTCGTTGTTAGTGCATAAACGAAGATTATGTGTGTTTTCCGATGTTCTTAGGCGACCCCTGTGAAAAGGTCCTTTGCCCTCCAAAGGGGTTGGGACCCACAGGTTGACAACCACTGGTTTAGAGCCTTTCACCTTAATTAGGCCTAATTTGCACCTGTAAGAGCAAAACTATTTCAAATGTTCAATTAAAAATAAATTTAAATAATTATTAAACTTGCAACCATAACATAAACATATGCAATTTATAGCCACTTTTAAAAAAATAATTTTTTAATCATTTATGAATGACATATTTATTTATTTCAGTTCTGATGTACAATCAAATATTTAACGCATCACAAAGTCAATGTTTGTCATTGTCAGTCACTGTCTGCCTCTGTCACTGTTTGTCGCTGGATGTCCCTGTCTGCCATTTTTATTTATGAAAAACGTATGGTGAATTTTGAGGTGGATTAATATGTTTTGAAGCACGATTTTGTTTCACACCGCTGGAATATCATGTTTCCTTGATTCCGTTTTGATGCACAACTCCATGGCCATGTCACTAACGCCGTCTTTCTCCCACTCTCTGTCACAGTCTGTCATCTTGTTGACGTTCAGGGAGGAGAAATCAATGGAAGAGGAGAGGAAAGCCTGGGAGTTCTGGCACGGAAGACAGCACAGCTACAAACAGAGAATACTGGACATAGGCATGTGATTATAATTATTTTGTTCTTCATTTCTTCGGAGTATTGTATAGAGATGCATTGCATGAAAATCGCCAATATGCAGTAGCGCAATATGTTACACACGGAGGATAAAGAAATAGAATCGGTCCTGAAAACACAGAAATGTGCGCATTAGAAATAACACTTCTAGTTCCATCGACAGCTGAGACTTAATTAAACAGAACTTTATATATTATATAACAATGAGTTACTTGGCTAGCTATATTTAAATGACAGAAGTGAGCGGGGGGGGGGGGGGGAAAGGGGTAGGGGGGACCAAAACCTTGCAATTTACCGCATTTACCTACTGGACTATCTGTATCAATTAGCTTGCTTTCAGCCGAAACGTGCCTGGCGAGCAAGTGAGCGAATTTATATATTTTTTTTTCCATAACTCTTCTGCATAAAAGCTTCTAACTCAAAGTACTTAACATTGCAAGAGCTCTTAAGATTTATTAGTTTTGTTTTAAATGTTAGTTTGCTACACAATAACTTATATATAAACCTAAAGGCTTATTTTTTCCCCCTCATTATAGATACCAAGAACTGTCAAGGTGTTCTGCCACATAATATTGAGGAGATTGCCTTTAACGCAGTTGTTGTTAAATGGAACCCCATGGATGGACCGGTCAAGGTGAGTTATAGCTTTTTTTCATATCAGCCATGATTTTTTTTTTTTTTTTTTAAAGCTACTAAGCGTTTTATTTAAACACGCAGTTTTCTCTCCACCGAACAGCTATAAATTGTAGAATGAATGTACAAAGTTCGTTCAAACAAGAGGTCAAACATCATCGCTGTGTCCATCCGCAGGTCAACATCGCCGTCCACTGTCTGAGCACTGATTTCAGTAACCAGAAGGGCGTCAAAGGGATACCACTGCACATACAGATAGACACGTACGAGCAGAACCCAAGGGAGAACACTCTCGTGCACAGGGGCTATTCCCAGATCAAGGCATTTTGTGATAAGGTGAGAAGAGCCGAGCAAGATGTGCATGGCAACACTGGCACCTGACAACACTGGCACCTGACAGCACTGGAACCTGACGACGGTGGCACCCGACGACACTGGCACCCGACGACACTGGCACCCGACGACACTGGCACCCGACGACACTGGCACCCGACGACACTGGCACCCGACAACACACTGGCACCTGACAACACACTGGCACCTGACAACACACTGGCACCTGACAACATTGGCACCTGACAACACTGGCACCTTAAAACACACAACTGTACTGACGGATTATTATCGTTCTGTTTAAAATTTTTAAAAAAAAAAAAAAATGGTTTTCATTTTATTTTTTTCAAAGCCACTTTTTTTTTTTTATATTCAAGAATCGACTGTAATTTTTTTTTTTTTATTTTTACTTGCGCAAAATTTCCAGTGTTTCAAAATATCCAATGTGAAAAGGTTTTAATCTTTATTTATTTAAAACCACTGGCTTTTTTGAATTTTAAAAACAAATATTCGGAGTTTTTGTACTCTTCTCTCCCTCCAATAAATTTGTTAGTAAAAAATATATGTATATTATCCTATTTTTATTATTAAATTTTTTTTTTACAAATTGTGTGCAATGGGGTCAGCCATAAATGACAACACGCTATTTTGGAAGAACAATACGGAAGACCAAACATAACCAGGAATCAATATTCTTCTGCGAGAATTGCAGTCGAGATTGTCATTCCAGGAATGGCCTAATGAGCCACTGGTCGAGGTGTAGGACTACATGGCTACTCCATCGTCTCGCGAAGACGGAAGAATGCCATATATATATATACACACACACACACACATATATACATATGTACATATACATATATACATATACATATTATATATACATATATATATATATACACATATATACACATATATACATATATACATATACATATATACACACATATACACACATATACACATATGCACACACATATGCACACACATATGCACACATATGCACACATACGTACACATATGCACACATACGCAAACATGCACACACATACGCACGCACACACACGCACACACACACACGCACACACACACACACGCACACACACACACACACACACACACACACACACACACACACACACACACACACACACACACACACACACACACACACACACACACACACACACACACACACACACACACACGCACACATACGAACACACACACACACGCACGCACTCACACACACGCACACACACACACACACTCGCACACGCACACACACACACGCACACACGCACACGCACGCACACGCACGCACGCACACACACACACATACACATATACACATATATATGTTGGAATATGTTGTGCCTCTGCCCCATCGTCACAATTATGTTCACATAATTATGACATTTACTGACACATCGTCATACGGTCGTGCCCCCCCTCCCACTCCTCTAGGCTTTTAGATGACGTGGCGTCATGTAGGGTTCGCTCCCCCTGTCATCTTTCTTCCTAGGTTTTTGTGTCATTTCTAAACTCCCAACTTCCAAGGGCTCTTTTCTGTGTGTACAGAACACAATAAGTGTGCTTGTTTAATATGTTTACGTTTCCTCAATACGCTTTCAAGACCCTAAATTGCCTTATCCTAACGACATTAATATCTGCTGAAGCGGTACTGAGCAGGACGCTCAAGAGCGTCCTTATCCTACCAAATAGCATGTGACACCACAAGAAAACAGTCTCACGGAATCAAACCCACACATTTAAAAAAAAAAAAATTAAAAATCTGAAATATATGTTACTACCTGCGCCCATGACCTAAGCCCCTCCCCGCTCCCTTTTTTTACCTGGAGACATCTTACTAACACAACCATTACTTCATTATCGGTGTCATCATATTAAAAAAAAAAAAAAAAAAAAAGGATTTAATGCTTTTGAA
>CAXITT010000943.1:42269-53788 GCA_964033795.1 Lymnaea stagnalis
TACTTTAGAAAGAAGCAACTTGAACTACTTTAGAAAGAAGCAACTTGAACTACTTTAGAAAGAAGCAACTTGAACTACTTTAGAAAGAAGCAACTTGAACTACTTTAGAAAGAAGCAACTTGAACTACTTTAGAAAGAAGCAACTTGAACTACTTTAGAAAGAAGCAACTTGAACTACTTTAGAAAGAAGCAACTTGAAATACTTTAGAAAGAAGCAACTTGAAATAATTTAGAAAGAAGCAACTTGAAATAATTTAGAAAGAAGCAACTTGAAATAATTTAGAAAGAAGCAACTTGAAATAATTTAGAAAGAAGCAACTTGAAATACTTTAGAAAGAAGCAACTTGAAATAATTTAGAAAGAAGCAACTTGAAATAATTTAGAAAGAAGCAACTTGAAATAATTTAGAAAGAAGCAACTTGAAATACTTTAGAAAGAAGCAACTTGAAATACTTTAGAAAGAAGCAACTTGAAATACTTTAGAAAGAAGCAACTTGAAATAATTTAGAAAGAAGCAACTTGAAATAATTTAGAAAGAAGCAACTTGAAATAATTTAGAAAGAAGCAACTTGAAATAATTTAGAAAGAAGCAACTTGAAATAATTTAGAAAGAAGCAACTTGAAATAATTTAGAAAGAAGCAACTTGAAATAATTTAGAAAGAAGCAACTTGAAATAATTTAGAAAGAAGCAACTTGAAATAATTTAGAAAGAAGCAACTTGAAATAATTTAGAAAGAAGCAACTTGAAATAATTTAGAAAGAAGCAACTTGAAATAATTTAGAAAGAAGCAACTTGAAATAATTTAGAAAGAAGCAACTTGAAATAATTTAGAAAGAAGCAACTTGAAATAATTTAGAAAGAAGCAACTTGAAATAATTTAGAAAGAAGCAACTTGAAATAATTTAGAAAGAAGCAACTTGAAATAATTTAGAAAGAAGCAACTTGAAATAATTTAGAAAGAAGCAACTTGAAATAATTTAGAAAGAAGCAACTTGAAATAATTTAGAAAGAAGCAACTTGAAATAATTTAGAAAGAAGCAACTTGAAATAATTTAGAAAGAAGCAACTTGAAATAATTTAGAAAGAAGCAACTTGAAATAATTTAGAAAGAAGCAACTTGAAATAATTTAGAAAGAAGCAACTTGAAATAATTTAGAAAGAAGCAACTTGAAATAATTTAGAAAGAAGCAACTTGAAATAATTTAGAAAGAAGCAACTTGAAATAATTTAGAAAGAAGCAACTTGAAATAATTTAGAAAGAAGCAACTTGAAATAATTTAGAAAGAAGCAACTTGAAATAATTTAGAAAGAAGCAACTTGAAATAATTTAGAAAGAAGCAACTTGAAATAATTTAGAAAGAAGCAACTTGAAATAATTTAGAAAGAAGCAACTTGAAATAATTTAGAAAGAAGCAACTTGAAATAATTTAGAAAGAAGCAACTTGAAATAATTTAGAAAGAAGCAACTTGAAATAATTTAGAAAGATGCAACTTGAAATAATTTAGAAAGATGCAACTTGAAATAATTTAGAAAGATGCAACTTGAAATAATTTAGAAAGATGCAACTTGAAATAATTTAGAAAGATGCAACTTGAAATAATTTAGAAAGATGCAACTTGAAATACTTTAGAAAGAAGCAACTTGAAATAATTTAGAAAGATGCAACTTGAAATAATTTAGAAAGATGCAACTTGAAATACTTTAGAAAGATGCAACTTGAAATATTTTAGAAAGAAGCAATTTGAAAAAGGGACAAAGAGCCGGAAATCCCGAGTTAATTATTTTATTATTTTGACCGTTTGTGAAGAAGATAACTCTGCACTATGGCTATGACTTACTTGACACTAATGTTTCCACCATTCACGTCCCTTTCTAGTCTCCCAACCAGCCTGGAACTGCCGGACTCGTGTGACGATTACTACACAGGCAGCCCCGCCAAGCGATCCAGGAGAGATTCCGGTAGCAATCTGAAGGATGTGCAAAAAGGTAAATGAAACGGCACTGCGGCACAACTCCTTTCGACAAATCCAAGTTGGCTCAAGTGTAAATTAACGTGTCATCTCTATTGACTGTACAGTTTGGTTGTATCGGTAAATCGAGCGTCAACCTCTTTCCACTGCAGTTATGAGAATAGTTAATTATCGTATATGTAATATATATAGTATATAATCCCCAACACCACCAGTTTAAACTTTTATTGTCCTTTAGTCAAACTTTGAAAAAAAATTTTTTAATTTTAATTCAAAATGTCGCATGTGTTAAATAATCCTATTAATTATTAGTGCAACATTCTGACTAAAAAAAGTTTGGTCTAAACCAGGCCCGAACAACATACAGGCCACGGGCCACATGTGGCCCGTCAACCCCACTTTGCGGCCCGCGAAGTAGCTAAATATTCTTTATTACTATTATATATTTTTTTAAAAATAGCTTTCCTCCGTGTCATTATTTTTCGGCCCACACACGTTTTTCATAAAGTGTTTCGGCCCGCCTTACATTTTGAGTTGTGCAGGCCTGGACTAAACCAATCTTTACTATTCTTCCTTCTAAGCAATACTTATAAAAAAAAAATTATTGTGGCCTTGCACAATTGTTTCTTTGAAAAACGTTTGAACAGTGCACTTTTTGTGCTGGTTACTATTTTTTTTTTATAAAGTTCATTCTTTGGGTTATTAACTAATTGTATTGTTGTATCCCCTCAGTCCTCTTATACGTCAGAGAGCGCCAAGATTATTAACTAATTGTATTGTTGTATTTCCTCAGTCCTCTTATACGTCAGAGAGCGCCAAGTTGATTAACTAATTGTATTGTTGTATCTCCTCAGTCCTCTTATACGTCAGAGAGCGCCACGAGAACGTCTACACGGCGCTGATGCTCGAGATTCCGACTTTACACGGACTTTTAAGATCGGTAGGTTTCCGGCCGTTGTAGTGGTCGCTTTAGTAAACTGTGCTTGTTGTGTAGTGTGTTATGTGGTGGGGGTTTGTGGGGGGTAGATATTAGTTTTGGAAGTGCGATAGAGACTGACGTGAACAAGTCTTTCAAGAATGGAGGACGGTGCGAGCGTCGGCTGGAAACCTGCTGTAAGATGGGTAGAAAAAATGCAGTTATGAAACTTTGTTGCAGGGGAGGATGACATGACAAGTGGTAGTACCGTTTTAAAAAAAAAAAAAAAAAAATTTTTTTTTTTAAAAATTTAATATGGCTTCCTTTAATATGAAATTTATCACTTACAAATTTCTTTAAAAAAAATTATCTTATTTTTAGATTTAACAGAAATATTCCATTTCACCATCAAAGGTGAAAAATTTATTACGTTTTAAAAAAAAAAAAAAAAAAAATTTTTTTTTTTAAAAATTTAATATGGCTTCCTTTAATATGAAATTTATCACTTACAAATTTCTTTAAAAAAAATTATCTTATTTTTAGATTGAACAGAAATATTCCATTTCACCATCAAAGGTGAAAAATTTCTACAAGAAGTCTCGAAAGGGGTAAGTGATAACAAATAATGACATTGAATATTGAGCTTTTGAGGGAGTGCAGCGTTCATAAAATCAGAAATGACTAATATTAAATAATTGTACCGTCTCTATGTAAAAAAAAACAACAAAAAAACAAAAAACCCACTTTAAACTCAGATTTATCCAGTTTTGTTTACAAGTGATTATTTGCAGCCATTTCATTCTAACCCAATTGCCGGCAATAACATCAATATGGCGAACAGATCCGTTTAAAAAAAAAAAAAAACATTTTAGTTCCTGACATTTCTTTTGTTTATCTTGTCTGCCAAAGAAGGCCTTTAGTCGAAACGTTCTTCTTTTTTAATGTCCTGTCTTTCTATTTTAAGCTTCCGCATACCTTGTTCTACTATGTCCTTCACCCAGCGTGAACGCGTGCCTTCATTTGAATTATCTTCATTCTAAAATCAGCTTATAATCTCAAGAAATAATTTTATTAAAAAAAATAATAATTCAGTTTCTTTTTTCCACTCCCAACAGCATTCTGGTTCGCCTGGATGACAACATTGTCCGGCATTATTCCCACGAGTCCACGTTCATCATAGAGATGAATGTTCTCAATGATGACAATGATTATGAGATTATTCTAATTGAGATTGACCCTCCATCGTCATAGACCCATCGCGGGAAAGAGCAAAACGTGGGATCCACTGACTGCATAAATTCACATCACAACATCGATACCTGATGTCATGAGGATGTGAGGATCCCTTATGATAAGCGTTTCGTTAATGACAGGAACCTGGGATTGCATGAATGTGGGACAGGATACAAAATGACGATGTTGGAAATACGTTGTGATTCGACGGTATAAGGCAACTCGAAATATCACACAAGCGGTGGGTCTCTCCACTAAAAAACATCTAAAAAAAAAAACATCTGACTCAAATACGGTATTTATTGAATGCCAAAACAAATGGATGGGAACACGTTTTAAGAACCACTGTCAGATGTCAAGCACATGTCACGCAGATGTCACGCAGATGTCAAAGAATGCCAGTGGGAATTCGGTGCAAGCCTGAAAAAATCGATTGTCATCAAAATGTGAGCCCGTATTACCGAGCAAGGTGATGACATGTTGCGGGATGACATGTTGCGACAAGATACGAGTGAGAAATTAAAGGCATTAAACGATAGAAGATAGTTCGTCTTCAAATATATTCATACAGGAAAGAAGAAGAAAGAAAGAAAGCCACCCCGCGACACAGCAATAAAAAGAAGTGAATGTACAGCTGTCCAACATTCCAAAAAAGAGTTGACGGCAGCCTTGGAAGACCAAGGACTTCAACGCTTACTGCTATAGTTTACTGCTATAGCTTACTGGTATAGCTTACCGGTATAGCTTACCGGTATAGCTTACTGGTATAGCTTACTGCCAACTACCACTAACTTGTTGACATGGTGTTCGTATCCTCGAAACTGGAATTCTCCCTGCTGTCAAAGATGCGGGTATCAACTTAAAAGGGGCTCCATGTCACACACAGAAGCTGTGTATTGGCAGTCTTAAAACTATTCAAAGTTCGAGCTGTTTTCACATCAAGAAAGTGCTTTTAAAGTATTAAACCAACGATGACAAATAAGCAGTGGTTGTGGAAGACATCTCAAAAGTCCCGCGATGACTACAGCCAATTTGTAGCCCCAGATGAGAATACTAACAACATAATCAAAATAATAATGAAAAAAAAAAAATAAAAACAATAATAATAATTACAAAACGGAGGATTTAGGGGCAAGTTTTCCTTACGTCTGGTATTGGGCAACATTACAGACCGCCCAGCGTAAAATTTACCGTGCGACCTTCTGATGAGACGTGTGGACCACATTCACAGGGATCAGCTGAAGAAATATTAAACAGAAATCACGATGGTCGTATTCGTGTGCGTTGGTTCATGAGTCCTTCGGTTTCAATATTAATGAGAAATTTAAGGGTCGGCCAACTAAGGGAGACAAGAACTAAGCCAACAGCTGATTAGCTTTCTTTAAAAAAAATAATTAAAAAAATGTCCAACCTATATAACCGCAGTGTACTGTGTACAACAGTAGATGCGCGTATGCCATTTAAATATCACTCACGTCATTCCTCATATACTCACATTTTACGTCATAATAAACATTGAGCAGACATTAAAAAAGTATATACATTGCTTAAAAATGTAAGCTTAAAGGTACATTTCATCAGCTTGAAAAAGCTTAATTCCGCAAAGGGAGCTAGTCTCGTGTGTAACATAGAAATATACTTTGTACATTTTACGATATACTGTGCGAATAAGATCACTAAGTTTTATTGCTTGACATACTAGCCACACCCTATAGTGTTTTTATTTATTTATTTTATTTTATTATTTTTTGTGTTCTTTTTGGCGTTGAATATTTTTTTAAGGCAGCAAACTATTTTAAAAGTATTTGATGATTTGTTTAAAAAAATATAGTTTGAAAAATGCTGCTGAGTTATTCTATATTTATGTTAAAGTATTAAATTCAACGATAAAATTGTATCTACTTCCGTTCAATCAACTTAAGTTTTTTTTTTTATATTTCATTAGTTTGCTCCCTTGTTCTGTCTTTAACAATATTTTGGTATAAATTAAATAACAATCTTTACAAAAGGAAAAAAAAAAAAAAAAAAAAAAAAAAGCGTACATTTACATTTCTAAAAGGTTTTTTTCTTTTGTTAAAAAAAAAAAATATAATTAATTTTGGAGTACTTAGATCTAAACCTATTTTAAATTCGTGGTTTGAATATTGTTTAAACCTTTCTTGTATATATTAAATTATATTATATGTTACTACTTTATAGAAGAAGCAAATTGTTATATTTGAAGTATGATTGGTTGTGAAAAGCTTAAATAAAGCAATTGTGTTGAAGAACAAATTTCTCATGTGGTTACCTCATATGAAGTCAATATCTGCTTCCATTGTTTAACATAACAGAGTACTTGTGTTGTTGTTGGTTTTTTGGGGGGGAGTTTTTTTTACCTGTTAACCTACTTAAAAAGTGTTAAAATTTCTATTTATCTTACACTGGAAAATGTAAACAAAATTTCATATATTGTTTGTCTGTTATCAATTTATGCTAAAATATTTTCTAAAAATTCAATTGTTTTGTAAATTAAAGTCCAAACTGTAAAAGCCTGTCCCCCCTAAAAATAGAATAATAAAATAATGATCTACAGTTTGAATTTTAAGAAAGGGTAACATATTTACATTTAAAAACTATATATTATTCGCCTTTCAACTACATTTGATTTCATTTCAAAATTTGATATTTTGCATCACAAGACTTGTTGAGACAAATGTAATATTCTGGCAGGTTTTTTTTCCAGTCTCATGCGTGTGTTTGAAACATTTTTGTGTATATTTTTTTTTATATATACAAATATGAAACTTTGAGAATATATTACGTGTATAAATATCAGGATAAATGAACACAGCTTCAATGAAGCAAAACCTGTAGATAGTGCCTTATGGACATGTAACAGCCATAATAATAATAATAATAACAAATACTGGCAGATTATAAAATAGTCTCGTCTTTTTGATTTCATACGCAGCATTTAATTATTTCAATATAAACGTATCCAAAGCATTCCTATGTGTTTGCATTCCATTATATAAGCTGGTGCGTATACAAAAGTGGACAATAATGTATTTAACCTCATTACTTTTTTTTCATATTTTTTTTTCCAGGAACTTACTTCTTTCCCTATGTCTGAATACCTACTGCTGAACTGGCATTGCTTATATTGCTAAGAAACGGATGCCAAAACATTCCATGCACTTTCTATTACCATTTCTCAGCTTTATTACTTCTGTGATCACATCATTCACTGTCTAACAGTTTGTGATATATTTACATGTAGCAAGACTATATACACCTACTGCTATGCAGATTTTCTAAAGGCAAAGATACCGTAACATTGTGTTTTGTTTTTGTTTTTTCTTGTTTTTTTTTTTTTTCATGTCAATGTTTAAAATAAATTGCAATACGATTTGAGTTGGTTTTGTTTTTAAAACTGAGAATTTTTAGTGTTTATTTTCTTTTGTGTGGATCTTTTTAATTTGTTATTATTTAATAAATGGAAAAAAAAGATACCGTAACATTGTGTTTTGTTTTTGTTTTTTCTTGTTTTTTTTTTTTCATGTCAATGTTTAAAATAAATTGCAATACGATTTGAGTTGGTTTTGTTTTTAAAACTGAGAATTTTGAGTGTTTATTTTCTTGTGTGTGGATCTTTTTAATATGTTATAATCTAATAAATGGAAAAAAGTTTTGTACATGCTTTGATCAGTTAACCTTTCACTGGTCTATGATATGCGGTTCAACGACAATGTTGCAAATATTAAACTATAAGGAAAAAACAAGATTAGCTTGATTTCGACAAAGATATTATGTACAAGTAAGTTGTGAATGCTTGTGTCAACGGAACAGTTGTTTTCTGCTTAGGGAGTTGATGAAATTTGCAACGTGTAAACTTGTCAGTTGTTCACATCAACACGTCACTAACATTCCAAGATAACTTATTTATCTCTTATTGGTATTAAAGCCCCTGAGGAATAACTAACATTTATAAAAAAATTTAAAAAAACAGTTTTAAGAAGCTTCATAAGAAATGGACTCTTCAAAATCTGCTACCGTCGACTATGTATAAGCATCTGTCAATTATATGTAAAATGTCAATTTTAGGTAGCATATGTCAGCTATATGTAGCATATGTCAACTGTACATAACTTCTGTCAACAGTGTGTAGCATCTGTCAATTATGTGTAGCATCTGTCTACTATACGTAGCCTAAGTCACCTGTATCTAGCATCTTTCAACTACATCTAGCCTCTGTCAACTGTGTGTTTATCAACATAATTTGATCCCCAAAACTGTTATGTCCACAGACACACCAGGTGGCATGCGGAGAATAAAAGTCAATAAGTAGCAAATCGTTGGTAATCTGTCTGCTCATGTTCCCACACGCTTGCCAAAATGCATTTCGCCTCATGATCTCATTCTCTGTAGGCTCCAGGATAAAAGTTGTGAACTCGTGTGCTACCACGAGGCAACAAACCCTATGTGTAACGTGTAAACCTCTCAAGAGTAGAAATAGTTCAGTAGACTTTATACGACAGACTTATACACCACTGTGTACATTTCTATATTAACCTGTACATTCCAAATCTGTTTAATGATTTTTTTATTTTTTTTTTTGAGAAAAAGGTAACTACTTATGTTTTATTTATCGCATTACATTCCAAAAAAATAATGAAATAAATAAAAGTATTAAACAATGAGGAAATGATTTGTGTTGTTTATTGCATTCATATCATTGTCTCCTGTTGTATATTGTATTCATACCATTGTCTCCTGTTGTATTTTGTATTCATATCATTGTCTCCTGATGTTTATTGTATTCATATCATTATCTCCTGGTGTTTATTGCATTCATATCATTGTCTCCTGTTTATTGCATTCATATCATTGTCTCATTTTGTTTATTGCATTCATATCATTGTCTCATTTTGTTTATTGCATTCATATCATTGTCTCATTTTGTTTATTGCATTCATATCATTGTCTCCTGTTTATTGCATTCATATCATTGTCTCATTTTGTTTATTGCATTCATAGCATTGTCTCCTGTTTATTGCATTCATATCATTGTCTCATTTTGTTTATTGCATTCATAGCATTGTCTCCTGGTGTTCATTCAATTCATATTGTCTCCTGGCGTTCATTCAATTCATATTGTCTCCTGGTGTTCATTCAATTCATATTGTCTCCTGGTGTTCATTCAATTCATATTGTCTCCTGGCGTTCATTCAATTCATATTGTCACGATATGTTTAGGCTTCAAAAAAAAAAAAATTAAATTAAATACAAATTGCAATGACGTTTTAGGCTAAATGCCTTCTTCCGCAGACAGTACAAAAAAAAAAAAAACAAGAAATGATTTATTTGAGATTAAAAACGTTTAAGTGTTCCTAGATGACACTGTAGCTCTGCTCGGCATCTGTGCAGAGACAAAGGCCATTTATTAGTGCAGAGGGCGGAAGCCAGGCACGCTCTCGATGATTGGCTTCTCTGGATAGCTGAGAAGATTCGAATTAGCTGCTTCCTACTAAAGTGTTGCTATAAATAATTGTGATTTGTTGTTAATGGCTGACGGTACTTCCGCTTACCAGTTGGATCAAAGAACGTCTCTCTCTCTCTCTCTCTCTCTCTCTCTCTCTCTCTCTCTCTCTCTCTCTCTCTCTCTCTCTCTCTCACTCTCTCTCTCTCTCTCTCTCACTTTCTCGCTCTCTTTCTTTCTCTCTCTCTCTGTTGGGTGAGAATGTTTACAAATATGCATCGAATAAGTCGAATATACTGTGATGCAGACTTCAAAAACGTATATATTTTTGTAACTATTTAATTTTTATTGAAACATTGTATGACTAATAAGTATCCTCAGCACCCTCTTTGGTAGTTCCAGCGCCCCCCCCCCACCAAAGTCTCACAAACCTTTCAGCGTGCCCCTGGACCATCCCCTGTTCCGGGGCGGGGGGCGGTGTATCACCCACTTTGAGAAGCATTGATCTATACCTGTTGACATTTACCGAATATATCATGGTTAAAATTACATATATTGATTATTGACGATTGAAGACGTTAAATATAAAGGCGATAGATCCGTGTTCATACTTATAGTCACAGTCTCTCAACGCTACGGTCCATTGCGCCGTGTTGTGTATGACACAGTGCTGTGTAGTGCTATCTTGCCACAGAAACGCGTCGTACAGTGTGTACCTTCGTTGGGAATAAAACATCTCCCAAAGCCTTGGTCACTGATGTATTCTTCAACAAAAGCCTTTGGGGAATATTTGCTAAAAGGAGCCTGGGAAACCCAGAGTTATAGGACTTAAGAGAGGACTAAATATAAATGTGTGAGTTCTGTCTGTTCCTGTATCAGATTTACTGTTGCTTTGGTCACGAATTGCTAGAAATTTGCTTGAGAAGTAAACAGATGAATGAATTGGATAATTTTTTTAAATTCTTTCACTCTATGGAAAACAGGTAAAAGCAAAAAGTTTTCTTTAATTATTCAAATTTAAATGTAAATGAATACATTTATAATATGTATGTTGCGTCACGTTATTGCGCCTGTTAATATTTTTTCTTCAAAAGCTTTTAGAATATTTTACTAGTACATACATTTTATCCCATCCATTTTATGAATTGAAATCGTTCAATTCATAATAAATGAAGTGTTGTTTAATATGAGTTTCAAATTAAAAAAAAAAAAAAAATTTAAAAATGGTGGGTAGAGTGATGGAATTTGTAGCAGATTATTAAAATGTGTCACATTAAATATGCAGATAACAAATATAATAAACGATATGATCAATGCTTTACCAGTAACGCACATTATAATAATCCCAGTGCGTGCAACATCACCATTTTTTTTTCTCACGTCCTTGAACTATATTAATACGCTAATGACCCACCCACTTTTTGCACTGCATTTTTATTTCACCAACAATTTCAAGAAAACAAAAGACAATATCAGGCACCAAACACACTTGCGATATATTTTGTAAAGAGAATCTCACTAAGCGCAGTTATCGGGAATTTTATTGCGTGAAATCAGTGTCGTCATACTTACGTCATCTTCCCATTGAAAACACAGAAAGAAACCGCTTTCTTTCGGTTGGGTTTTGGAGTGGGGGGGGGGGGGGGTTTAAAATCTGAAAAAAATGTGTTGTCATCGGCAGCGAGTAGATAGGTTGACGGGAAGTGGATCATTTAGCCGTCCGATGATTATTGCCTTAAACACAGAGTACCCACAAACCAAAGCGAAGTTAATATTAAAGATTTAACACTATCAAGAAACAATGCAATTTAAAAAAATATATACATCCAACACCCTCCCCCCCCCTTCCCCCCTTCCCCCTTTTTTTTTCACAGCCAAGACATAGGGCTAATAAATTTCAATTTTTTAATTTTTTTTTTATTTTTTTTTTTTTAAA
>CAXITT010000943.1:57314-87586 GCA_964033795.1 Lymnaea stagnalis
CCCCCAAAAAAAAAAAAAAAAAAAAAACCAACAACAACAACAAACAAAACAAACCAACAAAAAACAACAACAACAACAACAACAAAAACAGGAATTACATTATAAATAAATTTATAACTACATATTACTTTGTGCTGATCTATTTAATGACACAAAATTGTAGGAAAAATTTTATAACATATTTAGCTTGTTAATCAACAAGTTAAAAACTTTTTTTTGAACACTTTAATTTTATAATCCAGAATCAATTGAAAGGTTGTTGAAGACTAAATATCATTGTTTGTGGTATAAAAATTATTATTGTCAGTAAAGCTGACAATTATAGTATAGTTTCTAGCTGCTGTCATCTTCCCAAAGAGTAGCCAGGTTCGCTCTATCGTAACAATGGGCATCAGGGACATCACATTGGGTAGGGGAGGGGGGACATTTCCCTCCCCCCCCCCCCCCACCAATTTACAGGTTTTATTTAAATTGCTAAGTACAGTGGCACCTCCAGTAATAAACAACTTAACAATCCGACCAAGTTTTGGTTCTCCCCCCTCCCCACCTGAAAAAACCTGAAATGACGCCCCTGATGGGCATAGTCTATAGTAGCTTATTTATCATTTTCATCTTGCCGCACTGATATAACAGACAAGTCAACATTATCCTCATATAAACATTCAGCACTTAAAATAGAAGCACTGTCGATGTGAGCAATAATTGCCATAAGCTCTCTCTCTCTATCTCATTGCAGCTACTGGCATTGGTCGAATCCATTTTTGTTGAGGAGCAGTTGATAATTTCTTATGCTCAAGAGGGCATTGTCGGTGCTGTTGAACATGCTTTTTCAACATGACTTGTGATGCAAAATAGATGTTACAGATTTTGCAAATCCGTTCAAGCAGCGATGTTATTGTTACTCACTTTACATACCCCCAATTCTCAAAATATCATATTCCTATTCTATTAATATCATTTAACTTTTGATTTCTCTTGCACTAATAAAGTGTGATAACTTTCTGACCAGCCATCTGCAATGCACATATTTGTTACAAAAATATACTACTACAATTATGACGAGTTAAGGGGCAGGTATGGAATCACTAAAACAGGCGAACCAAAAAAAAAAAAAAAAAAAAAAAAAAAAAAAAAAAAAAAAAAAAAAAAAAAAAAAAAAAAAAAAAAAAAAAAAAAAAAAAAAAAAAAAAAAAAAAAAAAAAAAAAAAAAAAAAATCACAAAAAAAAAAAAAAAAAAAAAAAAACAACAAAAAAGAAACACAAAAAAAAGGGAAACAAAAAAAAAAAAAAAAAAAAAAAAAAAAGGAAATGGTATAATCAAAGTTTTAACTTGGAATGACTAAAGCATAATAAATTTAGTAATTAGCAACAGCAGGACAAAGACAATGTAAATTCTCACTTTTGAAAAGATTGCAATGAATAAATGCAAACAGGTCGTCATTAATAAATGCTCGGTGCAACATTAAAATAATTGTGAAAGTGCTAAGTCTATACATGGCATGTCACATAACAAGTCAACACATGAAAATTCTACACGTGACATGTCCCATGAAAAGTCTATACATGACAAGTCTACATATGACATGCTACATGATAAGTCTACACATTACATATCATGTGACAAGCCTACAAATGACATGTCACATAGCAAATTCAATTTATAAAATAATTAAAACATACACACGATTGAACGAATGGCAAAGAGGGGGTTGTTTTGCGGGGAGGGGGGTCTATCCCCCAGGTGTAGACGTATTTCCATCACGTGCAGACGTCTCTCTGTGCAGACGCCCTTGGTACTTTATTGCTGGATATTTTTCCGAACGTAACTCAACATCACAAAGGGGCATTTCCTGATTGTCCAATAGTTTCAAAATTGTCACTGACATTAAAAAAAAAAAAAATTGAAGATGGGATCGCAGCTAATGGAACAATGCACTGCTTCTGTTAAACCTGTGGCTGATATTTTTAACAAAGAATCTGGCGTTAAGGTTAAATAGCCTAAGGCCTATGGGGTCATTCGCAAACTACATCACGCAAAAAATTACCTTTTTAGACCCTCCTCCCCCTGTCACAATGTGTCACAAATTCTTTACCCCACTATTCCTCCTTAAGTGTCACGTCACATCTAAATAATATCAAAACATACATAATATTTTCATAACTTAACAAAGATTTTATTTATTTCTTTTAATATTGTCCCATAATGGATTAAGATATCTTATTATTAGAAGACTGTGACGTAAAACGCAAAACGATGAAGTGCTCCCCGAGCCGAATGTAAAATGGCCACAAAAATTATTGCGTTATTTTTCGATATGCGCAAAAGGTGTATGCGACTGAGATCCACGTTACCTATAATACCTGAGGCAATTTTGACATCAAATTAATGTTGTTGTGTTTTTAATTAATTGAATAAAGATTTTTTAAATTAGAAAATTTTACATTGAAAAAAAAAAATTTGTTAAAATTAAAAAAAAAAGGTTACGTCACAAATTTTTAGACCCCCCCCCCCCNNCAACCCCCCCCCCCCGAGCATGACGTAATTTGCGAACGACCCTTAACTCAGTGGTCGGAAAACTTATTAGTCAAAAGAACCAAAAAATCAGCAGCAACACGATTAAAAATTTTTGAAGAGTTACATTTTTTTTTATCAAGAAGCTGTCAAGTACCATGTTTTTCGGGGTCCAAACCGATTTGTGGCCGAATAGCCGAGCCGCACTCAGGTCGCATTATAGAGCCATATGCGGCGCATGAAACGCGATTTGGCGACCACTGGCCTAACTCAAATATGTTTTGATAATTTTGCATCGTAATTTCTTTTTTTTTAAATCCTTTATATTAACTTCAGTTTCATTCAAGTGTTTCTTTCTTTCTTCATGGCAAAAGTCAACATTTTCAGATGGCAAATTGACCACTTTTCGTCGTCATATCGAGCTGAAACTTGGCCATTGACGCGTTGGCAATGATAAAATATTTTATGGAACTTTCAGTCCCACCCCCCAACAATCAGTTTTTCATTTTTTTTAAGGTGGGTGGGGGTGGTGGGGGTGAATGATTTGTTTTGATGTGTTTTGGTGTGGAGATTAGTTTTATAGTTGTTAATACATGCTTTGTACATGTGGTGTATTATGGTATGTTGGCGGAGATGGCAGGAATTCACTGCGCAAACTTCCCTCTTAATACGAATTGACTAAAATGATTGAAGAAAACGATGTTAATCATGCTCTTTAAACAAGACAAAAGCCTCCTTTAAAATATATCTATATAGTCTATTTAAGTTTTACATGCACTAAGCTGGATTTTAAAAGAAAAAACATCATTCCGCTATCGGAAATCAGTTGCCACAATCACATTAATGAAAAAAATCACGAACAATAATTACATACATGCAAATAAAAAAGCATACGAAAAAAACCTTATTTGTAGGTGTTCTTTCTAATTCAAAAGCAAATTGTATAATTTTGGGGGGTCATCCATTAATTACGTCAACAATTTTTACTCAATTGCCAAACTTTAAATGACCCCCACCCCTATTTAATTATGTCCACATTGGACCCCCCCAAATGAATTACAATATAAATAAATTGATGAATACATTTTACTTTGTGCTGATCTAGTTTAGTGACACAAAGTTGTAGGAAAACATTGTATTACATGTTTAGCTTGTTAATCAACAAGTTACAAAGTTTTTACACTTAAATTTGATAATGCAGAATCAATTAACAGGTTGTTAACGACCAAATATCATTGTTTTTTGGTATCAATTTTGTAATAAACCTTGCAAAAAAAAAAAATTCTTATTAAGTAGCTTTCATTCATTTTCTTCTTCTACATCTTTAGGACCCATGATCAATGTATTGATCATTCTGGCTCCTATTTATGCGACGGGATTCGCGATGTTCCTGTGCCTGGTATTTTAAAGGATATGTCACTGGTTGAAAGGGCAACTCAGCCACGGTATCAGGAACTGGGGTTTGGAAAGCCCGAGGCAATATACGCAAAAATGTGGCAAGTGGAGTCGCCTCAACTGTTCCTTTTGGAAGTTTTGATAGTCTTTGTAAGGAATGAGTAGCTCCTGTACTGTGTTTTTGCTGAGGCATTGATTCAAAATCTATTAGTGTAAAAAGCATCTTTTTAACTCTCCAATGGTCTTTTTTTTTATATAACTCTGTAAAATGTTTTGACAAATTCTTGGAAAATGTTTAAAAGTTGTTTTGTAACACTGGTTATGAGTAGAGAGAGAGAGAGAGAAGAGAGAGAGGAGTGAGGGAGGAGAGAGAAAAGATAGAGGGAAGAGAGAGAGAGAGAGGATGGAGAGGGAGAAAGAGAGAGAGAGAGATAGGGGGGAGAGAGAAAGGGGAGGGGGGCAGGTTGTTCATCGTTTGCATGCACAGCGGAATGAAATAGGCCATTTAATGAAATCCTTCATGCGTGCATGTCATTTTTTTTAGAAAAAGAAAACATTCGCCATGGGGATTCCCTTATTTTGAACACAGAGTCGTGTTAAACTCATGTGTTATGTTATTGTCTCTGTTTTGAATGGTGACAGGCAAGTACTGCTGTAGCCTATATTACCTAAGCTTAACTTTTGGCATATAGTCTGGTGTGTCATCTATAATATAGGACCTATATATTTAATTAGCATGTTTTTTTTAGGTAAGATTTGTGTGTGTGCTCAATAGGCCTAGTTTTAACCAGGTTAGATCGATAACAATGTGGTTTTGTTCAGTCGCAGTTAATTTTACGGGAATTTCGCTGTCATTTTATGTAATTTTATTTGTATAATCGTTCTATTGGTCTAACTGCAAACATTCAGAATCAACTGTGGCTTTCCTTGCACAAGTCACAAAATTAATTTACACTATACTTTATAAAAGTGCGAATAATCATATTTCCAGGAAACGGGTCGACGTCTTGGAGACCGTTGATGGAGAACATTTTGTTAAACATTAATATTACATTAAGAAATTGCGTCAGCGGGCCGTCGAGCTTGCGCTCTTTATGCCCTCCCCAAAACACCCCACCGCAACCCGGTATCGGGCCGCGGAGCGGCACGTCGGGGATGTCCCTTTGTCAGGACGGCCCCCACCCGAGGTGCTCGACCAGGTCTCCGCCGGGGGCCCTCCTAACCCAAAGACACCCGGTCTTTCCGACACTGTGTTTGCGCACAGTGCACACGATCGACTTTCTCGGGAGTCGGGATGGAAAAATTTACGTCCCAATATCTTCCCCCATCCATCCCGGGGAAGCGTTAGACGCCCTATAAGAGGGATTCCACAGTGGGTTTCCACAACGCAAATAATTCGCGATGTGGCTGGGACGAAACGGTTGCCTAGGAGCAGCTTCTCAAGGCTGCATAGTAAGAATCATCGGCCAGAGGTTACCACCCTCGCCTCTCGCCTCAATTCCATTAACGGCAACTTGTAATCATAATCCCTACCCTGTCTCTGCCTATTTTTTTCCAGTTGGAAGGTATCAAAACTGGCAGCCCTGCTATGAGGCTAGTGAAGTGCAGCTATGATAATAGTGAAGTGCAGCTATGATGATAGTGAAATGCTGGTATGATGATAGTGAAGTGCTGCTATGATGATAGTGAAGTGCTTCTATGATGATAGTGAAGTGCTGCTATGATGATAGTGAAGTGCAGCTATGATGATAGTGAAGTGCAGCTATGATGATAGTGAAGTGCTGCTATGATGATAGTGAAGTGCTGCTATGATAATAGTGAAGTGCTGCTATGATGATAGTGAAGTGCTGCTATGATGATAGTGAAGTGCAGCTATGATAATAGTGAAGTGCAGCTATGATGATAGTAAGTGCTGCTTTGATGATAGTGAAGTGCAGCTATGATGATACCGAAGTGCTGCTATGATGATACTGATGTGCTGTTATGATGATAGTAAAGACAAAGGTTTTCAACTTTTACAAAAAGTTTTCAACAATTACACAGTACGTCACGGGAGCGTCTGTGCAGGTTTATGGGTTTGAGATGAGGAAGCAGCCACTACAAATCTGAGTTTTATGGGGGAGGGGGGGGGGAATAACATGCTAGCCTTTGTAAAATGAAAATGAAACATAAATAGCTTTATGCTTACTGAACTATCGCTGGATTTAATAGTTTGATTTGTTCAAAAATGTAAAGACTTATATGAGCTATTAGAGAAACTGTAATTGTTTGTCATCTATATTTTTATTGAATAATTTAACATTTTTAACAATTTTGTATCTGTAATTATTTTCATTAGTCATTAGTCTACTAATGTTCATAGCTAACTCTCGAATTAAATATCAAGCTAAGTTTTTGGCCTACAGGGTTTCTTTCAGGCATCTCTTCGGAGGGGAGGAGGGGAAACAACCCTTGCAGCAAGTCAGGTGACCCCCTCCCCTTTTTTGGAGATAAATGTGAATTATTATTTGATGAAACAAAGAAATCCTTCTTTTTATTTTTACGAATTTAAAGACCCCCATAGGCCTGCGTTTTAATATTTTTATTTAGTTCTGCCAGGCATCAAACATTGGGAATTATGTTTACAAGTTCTGTATCTTCACAACATGAGATCAACTTTGAAAATAGGGAAGGTGGCTAATTAAATAATATCATGATGCTTTAAAAAATATAGCTATTGGTATACATTTTTGAAATTCCTATAAAATTTATTAATGAATAAGAGTGTAGGTGTCTCATTAATTTATCAATGAATAATAGTGTTGGTGTCTCACTAATTTATTAATGAATAAGAGTGCAAGAGTCTCATTACAGAAGCAGTTTAACGATATAAGACGTTAAAATAAAATGTAAAACTTAAAATAAAGTATTTGTATAAAAACAAAAAGGTTCAAGTGCCACCTAAATTCGGTTGCTCTCCGATTTAATTGTGGAATAGTACGAGATGAAATTCAACGATTTGCAAAAATACACCGCTGCTTTGTGAGTTCATCAAAACAATTCTGGGGGAAGGGCTCAATTAGCCCTCTCCTCAGCCAGCCACCCCCCCCCCCCCCCCCCCATTTTCGCTCAAGAGCCATAGGCGGCGTCCATTTCTTCTTTTCCCCTTCCCCACACTTAACAATTTAACACCAAAGGGCTAAAAGAATAACCTAAATCAATTCGATTTTCTAATCAATGATTCGGTTTCAGGAAAATTTCTTACGGACAAAGCATTTTCTCAACGATGAAAGTCATACACAATATTCTCGCTAATTAACACTGGGGCTGCAAAAAAGTGACTTTGGACAAATAAATCCTGCATTTTGTACTAAATAATTTTTTTTTTAAATTTAATTTTTAATTAAACATATATATATTCTGGAGATAGCATCTGCACCTACACCGATGACGCCATTGAGGCTGCTGGGAATCGTGAAGAAATATATATACGGTAATTAAAAGAAAAACATTCGAGGCTATAAATTATTGATTTCTATTCTTATTATTTTCTAAGGCCTTCAAAAGTTCGTATGCCCATTGTGCATTGGTCAGCTAAGGGTCAAATTGTGAACTCTGAGAAAGACTCGAACTGGTCATTGGTAAGTGATACTTCTACTATTATAGAGAAAGTTATTAAGATTCATGTACATTATACTTAGAGAGTAGTTATCTTATTTATTTAACTTTCCCAAGAGATGTAGAACTATTAAATAAATAATTTAAAATGTATAATGAAAATGGATTTTTTAAACACCCCCCTTCCCCCCCAAAAAAAAAATTAATTAAAAAATTTCTACAACGAGAATAATAACATTAAAACTATTGTAATAATTGGATTACTTTTCAGCACTACTAAAAAAACGCCACCAAAAGTAGAAAACGGCGGGAAGTAGAGTCAAACTGTCCGCTGCCCACCCAGCCCATCTTCATCGAAGCCAATTCCATCGTAACACAAGCCGGGCCGCTAAGCGGCACGCACAGCTGAAACACCCCAAACGGGCAGAGCCATTAAGTGATGGAGAAATTAATGAAGGAGAAGAAGAAGAAGCTGGCAAGACAAAAGTCGCTAGACTATTTTATGGTACCTGTTTCAACTTTTTAAAAATATTTTCTTACAATACTTAATTATTTAATTTTTAAACATTTAAAAATTTATAAAAAAAATGTGTTAAGGTATATAACTTTATATATGGTTCTTTTAAAAAAATTATTCAGAATTGATTTGATATCACAGGTAAACATGAATGCCAAGAATCCAATAGAGGTGGGGTAAATCTACGCATAAGTTTGAGGCACTGCGAGAAGAATCCAGGCCACATTCATTTTATACCTGTTGACAACTTTACTTTGAGGCACCTGCCTGAGGGTCACCAAGACGCCGATCTGCATGAGTTGATCAGAACTACAGCCGACCTAACTTTGCAGCTTCAAGTTACAATCATCAGTGGAAAGAGACCCGAGATTTGGCCAAACAGGAGTATGCCGTACCCTCTGCATGTCCCAAGTGAAAAGATGAGTCTCAGGATGGGTACTGGAAGGGTGGAGGGTGTGAAGAAACGCAAGGGGTGCTGTAAATGTCACAAGTGCCAAGGCTCGGACACCCCCAGCAAGGCGTGGGCTGAGGTGAGGGTACTCACGGCCACACACGTTGTTTTTGACGACCTCGAGGCGAGACACACCAGGTGCAGGCTGTTCTACGACAGCGAGTGCAGCCCACATGTTTATCTCGATGGGTTGAGAGTGGAAACCGCCAACATTGAGGACGACTCCTGCGAGATGATATGTGCGACATGTGACTTACCAGTACTGGATAAACTGGACGCGATCTTGAAGCACAGGGATGTGCCGAGAAATAAGGTCATCGACAGACTGACCAGATCTGGACACTTTGGCAAAATAAGTTTTATCATCTCGCACCCCCACGGCTGCAGCAAGCAGATCAGCATAGGGCACTGGAAGGACAGGCAAGTTTTACGGAAGGGTAGGGGCGGATTGCAGTACACTCAGCTCCTGTACACGACGTGCACGTGCCCAGGCAGCAGCGGGGCTCATGTTTTCTCGTTGGGGTATGATAACTGGCTGCGTGGCCATGTCCACAGTGGCGTATACCACGATGGGACGAATTTTAGTGGCACCGGCGGTGAGGTAAATTATGCACAGCACCGGAAAAGAAAATATTTAGCTTCAGACTCATGTCGGGCTTGATATATTTTGTTTTTTGTTATGGCTGCACTTCTTTCTTCGGGAAACGAAAGCATGCACTCTGTGCCGTGCAAAGATTATTATTTATTTTGTTTTTTTTGTTTGTTTTTTTTTGGGGGGGGAGGGGATATATATAGAGAGATTAGTCACACCAGGCCCTTCCTAACAATCGATGTAACAAAGAGGCTGATGTCTGCATTTGTGCTATCACGCATGGACTATTGCAATGCTCTCATGGTGGGTCTTCCAGCTACGCTCCTGGATAAAATTCAAATAGCACAGAATAATGCGGCTCGCATTGTTCTCCGCAAACGCAAGTTCGACCATGCTAAAACACTTCTGAGAGAGTTGCACTGGCTGCCAGTGCGTGCTCGCATAGAGTACAAAATCGCAACTTTGTGCTACCGCTGCTTACATGGCCTGGCGCCGTCCTATCTGAAAGAGCTGCTGACGCCTTATGTACCCACTAGACAACTCCGCTCATCCGATAGTGGCAAACTCTCGACACCACGTGTTTGCCTTGGGACTTACGGAAAGCGCATTTTCGCATTTGCTGGTCCAACAATTTCGAACGCCCTTCCTGTCGATCTCAGAAACAACCAGACACTGGAGTCCTTTAAAACCGATTTAAAGACACATCTATTTCGCAAACACCTTCTGGGGTGATTTTCTACGATATTTTCCAGTTAATGCATAATGGCTGTGTTGCTTAGGGTTGAAATGGGTAGAAAAACTTTGACATTGTATACTTGTAATTAGTTTTTGTAGTGTTGCATTTGTTTTAAATGTGGTAAATTATTTTATTTTTTATTTTTTTGACTTTGTACCGCGCTTCGAGCCTTTGGGGATGAAGCGTGTTTTTGAAATAAACTTTATTATTATTATTATTATATATATTATATATATAATATATATATAGATTAGCTACTTCATGCAATGAGCTTTTCCAAATAAAAAGGATTAAAAAAAAATCAATAATGTATTTAATGTAATCTATTTTTGAAAAAAAAAAGAAATCAATTTGTGTCAATAATTTTAATAATAGTTCAGCAAAACTCAACGGGTTGCTCTGAAACAAGGAGCAACATGAATAATGAAACGATCGGACAGCTCCAACCACGACGAATGCCAATGTTGAAATATCTCCTTCCGGGTATCAATGCACATGGTAATAACCGATCTTACTTTTATAAGTACTGAATTTCAAACACTAATTTGTTTTCACTTTATTTTTTTTTTCTAAAAGAAAGTTTAACTACTTTTGCAAAATTGCCATTTGAACCTGCTTTTCGTGTTTTAATGTTACTTTCGTGCAGGATTTCCAGGGGGGGGGGGGGTAAGGAAGCAGGGATGATTATAAGAATTCAGTAGAAATCATCTGTCTAATGTTATGGAATAATTATTTGTATATTTGTAAAGAATTATTCACTGACATTTTACTTAATTATTTTATAAGAACAATTCACAAGTTTATTGTTCTTTTTTTCTAGTTATTTTAGAATTTCAATAGATAAATTACAAGTCTAATTAAATTTTTTTTTTTAATGCATTATTAATTTAGTTGTGACAGTAAAATGTCACATACTTTGTAGGATTTGGAGTGTAGGAAAGCTTGGGGAACACTGCTTCACCCGTTTTAGAAATATATTTTACTGCAGTAAGTTTAATACAACTATGCAGTAGAATGGATTGTTTCATTCCTTGATTATTGTAACTAAATTTTTTTTAAGGTTAACCTGTCTTTAGACATTATTCTAAGGCCTAATAAAAAAAAAATTTAAAGACATTTGTATTTTTATTTTTTTAAATTGTTGAGTGTTTTGAAATGAGCTTTATCACTGACTGAATGACATCAATCGAGTTAAGTAAGAATAAGATTTAACGATTGAAAAGTGCTTCAAAAGATGTGGCTTTTAAGAATGGTTTGAATTGCCTTACAACCATAAACAGTGGCATCCACACGTCCTTACAAAATGGACAAGCCAAATTTGGCAGGACATTTTGAAAGAAAGCCAGACAGCAGTCTTCCTAAACAACTATTGTTCAGTGAATTTTCCAGAGGGAAACGCTCAGCTGGTGGGCAGGAAAAAAAAACGCTCTAAAGGTAAAGATTGTCTAAAAGCTTCAATCAAATCCAAGGACATCAACCTGAATCCATGGGAAACACTTGTTTCGGATCTATAAGCTGGTGAGGCAGACTCACTGTTGAAGCATTGAAGCACAGGCAGACTCACTTTTCAGGCTCAAATAAGGACTAACAAGTCATCTGCGTACTCACCATCGCTTATACTATCCTTGGTCAACTTCGCATGTGAAGGACTAAAAATGAACAAATAATATTGTTCTCTATATCTGTAATCATTTCCAAACAAACTTGTTTGAACTGAACAGATAAAATCAGTTGTAAATAATTATTTCTTTTCTATATTTTTAGGTAGGATACATGTATATAATATATTATGTATACAGTATATTAAGTTAATCTATACTTAATTAAATGTTTTGTTGTTGTACTGATGGAGACATTTACCGAAACGTTTACTTGTGTATTATGTAAAATTATTATTAAAGCTGAACATATATTGTTTTATTAACACAAATTGTTCATGCCTAATTAAATAATTAAAAGATGACATTGGGAAAACCAGTGATGACAGCTAGGATAAAATTAATCATTGCATAATAAAGAGATCTCAGTAAAATTATTTAAACAAACATTGGTGACAGACCCGATTAGGATCGTAAACCCATTAAGGGTTGTAACATGATTAGGATTAAATTAAAGAGGGAATTCGGTTACCACGTCCAGATAATACGAAATTAACAAGGTGGCTATCATCAATATCATAAGCCGATGTAGATTTATTATTTTAGCCTTGTTGTTAATGTTTAATATCTGTGGGTGTCAAATGACCATTCAGCTGAAAGATCACCCACACTTGCCCATCTACTGTGCCAACAATAGAAAAGCAAGTGACTGAATTTGCAACCCGTTTGACTAGCTATGACATACAACTCTAGCAAATGGACAAGTGGTTGATCAGGTGGCGAACACGGCGCCATCACTGCACAGTCATTTAAACAATATTTTTTTTTAGCACCAACTTACATTCTCGGCAGAAGTTCGCAAATCACTAATGTCTCTTTCTATTTTAACCTACATGAAAAGGATATTAAAAATAATTTGTTTAAAGAGGCCAAGTCGTTTAAAGGTAACCACTTTATTGATGAACTCGACAAGGTTTGATTCAAATGTGGACCGTCTGAAACATTTCTTTTGTGTCGTGGCGACAATTTATTTTATCAATCACAAACAAGCAATTGAAAAAATAAAAAAAACATTTTTCAATACAAATAATGAATGTAATAAGAAGAAATATAAGTTATCTTTAAGTTAGACCTGCTGCAAAAAGCCTGTGACCAGGAATTCCTTCCTTAATGACCATTGATTTGTTTGAGAACTCTTTGAACACAGCACCATTTCTATTCAGTCCAACCAAAATTTAAAACACTGATGTATTTGATCCACTGTAGAGCGCTTGATCCACTGCAGAGCACTTGATCCACTGTAGCGCTAGACCTATTTATTTTCTCTGTAATATTTAAATCCTGCAGGGGTTGTTCAAGCCTGTGTTTTGGTCAGTAGGTTTAGGTGACAAGACCAAGTTTGACGCAACACTTGAAGCGATGGAACATATTAAAACTCTATATCACTTTTTGGTGTAGGTATTGAGATATGGAAATCCCCAAACTTTCTCTGTCCAAATTTCGTCCTGCAAAAGAAAAGTATGGATAAATGGCTAAAAAATTAGTCTTGGAAAAACTACAATTGTAAAGGAATGAAAGTTAAAAGATTTAAAACAATACAATAACAGTTCATTTTTTAAAAAATGTTACCGGTATTTATTTTTAAAAATTATGAACTCTTTACTAAGAAATAAAGACGTTTTCTCAGTCAAATAAACAGAACTTTAAAAATGACTGTAAAAAGTGATTTATCTTATATGACATAATTCATTTCAAAACAAAATGGACCCAAGACAAGAAAGCTGCATTTTGCCATTAATCTATTCCAATACCTCATCAAATTTATTACTGGAATTTACAAAGCTTGGAAAAATATTTAAAATTTTTTACATAAAAGTACAACTTCAAAATTATTAGTTATGGCAAATATTTTGAATTTAAAATATGAAGTGAAGTTGATAGTTTTTTGATGAAAAAAGTGGGGTGGGGGGCGCATTTTAAGAGAGACAACTTACAATATCTTACAGTACTTACCAATGAAAACTATAGTGTTGTGACGGGCTTCATTATTTTCCCAGGGTGTCGTGTAGTGGTAGTCATAAAGTTCATGCACAGCCTGAACAACCAACCGTGTGTCACAGTCTTCTAAGGAGATTACACCCTGTTGGTGAATGAAAAATTATCCAATACCACTGTTGGTGTGGGAAGTTGGGTGCGAAGTGGGGAAGGGGTCAGCCCCCCGGTGGCAACATTAATCTTTTTATGGAAAGGCTGGCATTGTCCGCCAACTGCAGAGTTTTTTCATGGAAGGGGGTGGTAAAAATTTTCTCCTAACCCAGGCAGCCCTAGGCCTAACTACACCACTGCATATCAAATTCTTACAAAGAGATCACAACCTGTTGGGGAATAAGAAATTATCACATAGCCGTCCTTCAAAGAGATGCCACCCTGTTGGGGAATGAGACAGAAAATTATGAAACATAACGTACTTTAAAAGTTCTAATTCTTGTGCTAATTCTTCTTCTTTAATAACAATAGTCCATGAGCAAAGATTTACCTTTAATCTGAGCACATCAAGTGTATGGCCTTCATAATTTTTCACAGACTTCTCCCACAGTAAGGCCTGAAGAAAGTTTTCTAAGTCTGACTTTTTAATGTTTCCATGTATCTGTATTGTCATTGTATGAACACCCTGTACAATATAAAATGTGATCACATTATTTCTTAACAATTTTCTTTTAAAAACTATTTTAAAAAACTGTTGTTCTTTTTTTTTTTTGCTTCCATATTTTTTTATCATTTAACAATGATACATAATGAACAAAGGAAAAAGGGGAAAAAATCAAAAGATTTTACTTTTAGGCAAAAAATTTATAACTTTAGGGAAATAGAACGTTTATTCTTCTTTATAATATTTGTCTTCAAAACAATTTAAGATAAGATAAGATTATTTTTTTGATCCAAACAATCAGAAATGTTTTATGATTGCATTATACATTTTCAGCACATAAATAAAACGATGTGAACACAAGACATTTATAATAAATTATTTCAAATAGCCATTCAGTGAGCCAAATCGGGGACTTATTAGTTCTCATTAAGATGTGTGACTTCCGGGGGAGCATGCTGGTGAATTCCAGATTGTGGAACAAAAGTATTTTTATCTCTTTCAAGCCTCGCCCTGATGGAAAGAATTAATCTCGAATGGCCTGATCCTAAGTATCCGTGATGAAGAGGGTGGGATGTATCATCCAAAATGTGATTAGTTTTACAAAAACATCTTTCTTCAAATAGTTCTTCAAGTAAAGGATGTTTAGGTTGTGTTAAGTTCCTAGCTTTCTTGATGAGTCCGTTTATGCAGCATTTAATATCAGACGTTGAATTCCCACACCAGCAGGTAATACTGAAATTAAGTAGGCTTCCAACAGTTGCACTGTAGAATAAGTTAACGACTTGTTTGTGTATGCCAAAATTGTGCAGTTTTTTGAGGTAGAACAGTCTTTGGTTGAATTTCTTATACATCATTTAGCTGTGCTCATGCCATGTTAGCTTATTATTAATGGTGACACCTAAGTACTTGTATGCCACCACTTTCTCTACACTTTGATTTTTTATGTTGAGATCTGTAATCTGGTGATTCCCCTCCTGAAATCAACAACCATTTCCTTTGTTTTTGAGACATTCAGCTGGAGAAAATTTTCATCCCACCAATTGATAAAGCTTGTAACTTAGTTGCCATATAGACCTTCTCCTTCAGATATTAAGCCAACGATGGTGGTATCATCAGCAAATTTTAAGATTGGAACGGTATCAATTGAGCTTTGAATATCATTGGTATATAATGGTAAAGTCTCTCCGACGACAGTAAGATTGCATCCTCCATACTTCTGGCAGGTTTGTAAGCAAATTGGAGGAGGTCAAGTTTTTGCTGTACTTCATTCAAAATTTTTCAGAATGATTTACTCAAAACATTTCACTACAATGGAGGGTAAGTGCAAGGGGTCGTAAGTCATTGTTGCAAGTTACCTCATTTTTCTTTGGAATTGGTATGATTTCTGAAGTTTTCCAAATTGTTGGTATGGTGTGAGTTACATAAGATTTATTAAATGTGTAACAAAAAATGTAGGAGAGCTGCTCTGAGCACAGTTTAATGAGCCGACCACTTAATTTGTCTGGTCCCGAGGCCTTGGCTGGGTCCACGTGTTTAAACAATGACTATTAACTCTTTCAAGCTATATTAGACTGGTTTTAATTAGCTAATATACTTTACTTTATTTTAACTATTTGACAGAGCATGCATTTTTTAAAAATGTTTCAACACATCATTGAAATAGAATTATAAAGAATATCTGCAACATTACTTTGCATTTATTATTTATAAAAACAGGTTATGTTCTTTGTCATATTAACACTGGTTTGATCTATAATATAAAAATAGATAAAATCTAAGAAATAGAAGTAAAGCGTAAATTGAATAAAGATAATGTGTACTTGTAATGGAGATGTCATTAACAATAAAAACACAGTATTACCTTGTCAATGCTGTGCTTATCTTGTGGAGAAAACCCTCTTAGTGTGAAAATATCTTCCAGCCTAAACACAAAAAAAATTATTTTTTTGTAAGCTTTGATTAATTTAATACATAAGATTAAAAATAGCAATCAGTTTAAACTTTGCGTGTGCTAATTTAATGTTTGGTGAAATCGATTGCAACACATTATTGTAGATATATAACGGACAAGTTTAGGCAGCGCCATGTTCGAAGAGGTCGTTTTATGATTCTGTGCCATAGTAGAGTGTGTAATAATTGTGAGGATGGTAGAAAGATATTTATTTCATACAGAGGTGAATATACCATATATATATTTAAGGATATCCTGTACTATAGGTGAAAGTTATTTATTTATCATGTGTATAAGTCGTATTAAAGTGCCAATTTAATTATCAAATGACTCTGTAATTTATTTGACTACTTTGATAATGTCTTGACGTGGCAGTGACTGTTATTTTTGACTTAGCTAACCGTAATCCCTGCATTAACAACAACAGGGTGAACAGTTGCAGATGGTAAAAAAACAAATAAAAAACCATGCATTTTGTTACATCGAAAAGAAATATAATCAAATGTTATACAGACACAGGCATGTTGGCTTGAGTTACTCAACATTTAAAAAAAAAAATGCAACATAATGAACAAAAACTTTGAATTAGCTATCAGTAAATGATGCTCTCCCTTGCACATAACTCAAATGATGTAAAAACTTGTTAAAAACGTCATAAATTTAGAGAAAAATGAAACAAAACTAAGCTGGGGAGTTGAATTTTGGTAGAAAAATGTGTTCTTGCTCCCGATAGTCCTGAACAAAAAAACAACTGGATTTCATTGATCATGCCAGTGTTATTCATGAAATACTTACTTCACATCACCTGACAGCCCATATGCATTTATGTTGAGAATATTCTCTAAAGCCATCCTAGAACAAAGAAATTAAAGAAAACAACATGTCTATAGTAATGTTGTTAAAAAACAATAAAAAATTAACACAACCATATCCCAATCAAGTGCCACAGATATTCTATAGATCTACTGTCCAAGACTCTTTTTATATAGACTCCACTACTTCTGAACAAGAAAAAAAGACTTTTTCATTATCCTGGATAAAAAAAAAAAAAAAAATTCATTTGATAGTTTTGAGAAAAAATGTTATAAACAACTACATGCTTATTTTATTCAAATTACCCAATCAAGTGCCAAAGAAATTCTATAGATCTACTGTCCAAAACTCTTTTTATATAGACTCCACTACTTCTGAACAAGAAAAAAAGACTTTTTCATTATCCTGGAAAAAAAAAAAAAAAAAAATTCATTTGATAGTTTTGAGAAAAAATGTTATAAACAACTACATGCTTATTTTATTCAAATTTTACTGCTATGTTCTTGAAAATAGTTCAATTAGTAAAAATTTACAGCAATCCTTGAGCCATGTAATTCATTTTCTTTGATGATATTCAATACTCCTTTGCAATTCTGTTTGGATTTCAGTGAAGGTGTTAAAGTAGCAAAGCTTTAAAAGCAATCAGATTGTTAGTGGATCATCATTGCAAACTCAGGTTTCACCCCAGACCAAGCAATGATCCTAGATCAATTCTGGGTTGGTCTCAATGAGGATCTCTTTTATAGACTCCAAAATTGTGCCTAAAGCAAAAGTCACAGATCTCGGGTACATCATATGTGTACGGTAGGAGATCATTATTGAGAACCCAACTTTCAATCAACCAAGTAATAATCCTAGATCAATTCTAGGTTGTTCCCAATGAGGATCTCTTTTCTAGACTGAAGCTTAAGGTCAAATTGTTGGTTGAAGGTGCTCCATGTATGAGGTCATCAAGGTCTTAAAATGCTTTGGTGCTGGTGACTGAGTGACTGATTTGAAAATTTGTCGTCTTAAGCTTACACTCAACCAGCCTTAAAAAATGCCACTGATTAACTTAAGGAAAGGAGCATTTTGCGACATTCATGGGTTTAGAAATAACTTGATGCAAGTATCCCCTTTTTTTTAATTTTTCACCAAGGACAGAGTAGACAAAAGTTTAGTGCAACATGTGCATATGGACTAAGAGCACTACACCAAGAGCTTTGAAAATGAGTGACTTTAAAGTTCAAAATTGTATTGTTTGAACAGTATGGCCAAAGCCAGTGCAGTCTCAGAACTTTCAGGTGTTAAACTGTATTTTGTGGCATGGGTTATTTGTCTACACTGTAACTGGAAAACTTGGAATCTGAGTAACGACTCATACGTTACTTCATACTATGAACATAAGTGTCAAGTAAATACCTGGCTTGTGAAGTCTCAAACAATCTGGCAAATCCATTGATAGATCTGAAATATTAATCATGTAAAAAGTGAAGAAAAAGTTAAAAATAAATTTGAAATTACAATAAAAGTCTGCACAGAAAAGGGGAATGTATTACAGGGTTTTCTCATATGTTTTGTGGTCATTGGATGAACAAGCAGCTGATATTACCTTATTGTTTGTGTTAAGTCATTCAAATCCTCCACGTCAACAAGATCAGTTTTGTTAACAATAATTATATCTGCTAGAGCTATTTGCCTGCGAGTATGAACAAGAACAAATTTTCAACAATCAATGATATTATATTTAACTGATTTTTTAAATATGTAAAATTTCAAAACAAAAATGTTAACATAATACGTAAAAGCTAAATCTTTAAAGTTAACTACAAAGGACCATATTTCAAAATTTGGCCACCAACCTGAAACTCTTCATTTCAATATTAAGAAAAAAACACAATGTATTATTTAGAGAATTTGATGTAGCCCAGTCTGTCATCTTAGACTGTAATACCAATTTAATTTCAAATGTGTCAGTCTAAGCAATCATACCTCTGGGAATCATTCACTGATCCATCTGGTTTCTCTTCTTGCAAATGCTGAAACATCATAACAGGATGTGATTAATTCAACTTCATTACCAAAAATTAGTGGAACAAAGTAAGTTTAGACTTGGCATGAAAAGACAGATTAATTAGTTGAATATCTTGCTCCACTATTTCCTTCACACGACTTGATCACAGTCCATCATATATTATCCTTCACAAAAATAAAGATCTTCATTCAATTACTGCCATAACACAAATTGATTGTATAGGCAGTTCTTGATTTACAAACTGGTTCCATTTCCTAGAGGTTGTTTGTTATACATTCTTGTTTGTTACACATCAATATGTGTGCACTGTTTCACGTGTATGATGCTATCCTATATGCTAGCTGTCATTTTACGCTGGAAAACCATGGTCTTAAATATTGATTTTGTACAGCTCATTGTTCTGATATGGAAAGAATGTAAAATAAGGTTCAAGAAAAATGCTTAGACAATGTTTGTTCGGAATTACAATGCTTATGAATCAAGAAACGCCTGTGCTGATTAAATCATTATTGCTTTCCTTTCTTTCAGATGCTGGTGTAACAATAAAGCCTAGGCTAAGCATTAAGCAACAAAAAAAAAAAGAAACAAAAAAAAAGAAAAAAAATGAAAGAAAGACGTACACAAGATAAGGCAACTTTCTAATTTCAATTGCAAATAATCCCTTCAACAACATCATCCGTAATATCACTATAGGAATCAAACTTATATTCATCAAGATTGAAATTATGTAAAAAAAATATATAAAAAATTGAATGAATTATTATTCCTTTTTATATTGAATGAATTATTATTCCTATTCATATTGAATGAATTATTATTCCTTTTTATATTGAATGAATTATTATTCCTATTCATATTGAATGAATTATTATTCCTTTTTATATTGAATGAATTATTATTCCTTTTTATATTGAATGAATTATTATTCCTTTTTATATTGAATGAATTATTATTCCTAAATGATTTGCAACAGACCATCAAGATTACCTGCTTACAAAACTTGGCATCCACCATCACAACAATACCTGAAGTAAAAAAAATTAAAATTTTTTATCTCAGCTCTTGAATTATTCAAATGTTATAATAAACATTGCCATCAGCAACATTTTTTTGGAAAGCCATCCAAATTAACTACAATTAACTTAATAGTTTTAAATAATGTTATTAAACTATAGATATTAACACTTCCATTTACCAAGTATCATTTTTAGAAAACCCTGTTATTTGCGAATTACTTCAAATAGCTGAAGTGCATTGTCCTCAATGTATTAATCCAATACAAAGACTTTCCATAGCTTTTTAAAGATTTAAGTGACAATAGGATGTTAAATCTGAATTGAGTACCACCGTTAAGTTCAATTTTTACACATCTTCAAATTAGACACAGTCATATATATATTGGGGGGCGCAGTGGTCAAAGTGATAGTGCGCTGCGGTACCAAGACTTCAAAATAAACTTCAATCAGTCACGGGTTCGAATCCTGGTGCTGGCACCCCTACGGGTAGATGATGCTCGTTAAAACCTTGGCTGGTAAGTTCATCTAGGAGAAGGAAACTCCGACTTCAAAATCCTCCGCTGCCTTGCGGCTATACCCGCCCTTCGGGAAAGGCTAAGGGAGTAAACCCCGACAGAAAATCAGGAAATGGAGCACCTACAGGCGGTCTATACATAAGACTCTTATGTACATACCGGCAGCTCCTGCGACGCCAACGGCAGCCAAGCCGCATCGACACAAGTCATTCCCTTGGTTACACCATTGACGTGGAGAGGGTGGATATGCTGTATGGGCAGCAGCTAATTCTCCATAATACCCGCCCAGGCTTGCATCACCTCTGGAGAGGACACTCCAGCGTCACCGCAAGGTGTTGACAAAACACGGGAAGCAGCAGTTACCGGTTATAAGCCAAAAGCTCAATTGACGTAGAGCTAGGCGCCAGGGGCTGCTTCCGACGTTGGGAGAGACCAATGTCTCACTGGACAGCTAACGCCCGCCTCAAACTGGGCAGCCCCCAGTCAAATAGGTGATATCCCGTCATGGCCTGCCTTCTCCACTGGGTGCGTGGAGATTAGAGTACCACTCAACAAGTGGGCCACTAAGCCCTGCACCAAGAAACACAAAAAAGAAAAAGAAGACCCCAGCTCTTCGAATCGCTAGCTGGAACGTGAGGACTATGTGTCCCGGCATCACTGATGACCCGCAGTCAATAAACGACACACGGAAGACAGGAATAATCGATAGAGAACTTAAAAGGCTAAAGATTGACATCGCTTGCCTTCAGGAGACCAGGCTCCCAGACAACGGTACACTCAAAGAGGCAAATTACACTTTCTTCTGGCAAGGCAGACCAACAAACGAACCTAGACAGCATGGTGTAGGTTTCGCTGTTAAGAACACTCTTACACCATTCATTGATCCCCCGTCATCAGGCACGGAGAGGATCCTCACTCTAAGACTCAGAACAGCTGCGGGCCCAGCAAACATTCTTAGTGTATATGCCCCAACTCTCTGTTCAACTCCGGAAGAGAAGGACCAGTTCTATGGAGCTTTAGACCAGGCAATAGCCAGCATCCACAAAGACGAGGCAATCTACCTCCTGGGAGATTTCAATGCTAGAGTGGGGAGCGACCACGAAGCCTGGCCCACATGCCTTGGACTCTTTGGAAGAGGAAAGATTAATGAAAATGGACAGAGGCTTCTGGAATTGTGCTGCTCACGAGGCTTGTGTGTGACCAACACTTACTTCAAGTGCAAGGATATACATCAAGTATCTTGGAGACACCCTCGATCCCGCCAATGGCACCAGCTGGACCTCATCATCACCAGGCGTGCACAACTAGCTAGCATCCTACTCACTCGCAGCTATCACAGTGCCGACTGTGACACGGATCACTCCCTTGTCGCCAGCAAGGTACGAATAATGAGGAAAAACTCGTACCACACCAAGAAAAAGGGATGTCCACGTATCAATACCTTCTGCATGAAAGACCCTGCGCTAACGCAGCTGTTCACAGACAAGGTGAAGGAAGGTATCTCAAGGATGTCCCCATGCGTCACCATTGACTCGAAATGGACGCATCTCAGAGACACAATCTATACATCCGCAATACAGGCCTTTGGCAAAAAATCTCACAAAAACACGGACTGGTTTGATGAACATTGGGACGAGATGAAACCTGTCACTGAAGCCAAAAGGAAAGCTCTTACGGCTTACAAGGAAAAGCCTACACCCGACAGGTTGCATGCCTTAAAAACAGCCAAGTCACTTGCCCAAAAGGTTGCACGTAATTGTGCCAATACCTACTGGCTTAACCTCTGTTCCAGCATACAGTCAGCTGCAGATATGGGCGATGCAAAAGCAATGTACGAAAACATCAAAAAGGCAACTGGCCCCTTGACGTCCAAAGTTGCTCCTCTAAAGTCCAAAAGTGGAGAAATTATCCAAGACCAGGCAGCACAGCTAAAACGGTGGGTTGAGCATTATCTGGAATTGTATTCAACAGTTACCACAGTCTCCAGCACCGCTCTAGATGACATCCCAGATATGCCACTCATGGAAGAACTTGATGTCGTGCCCTCACAGGATGAGCTGAGCAAAGCTATTGATAGCCTAGCTTGTGGAAAAGCGCCTGGGGATGATGGAATACCACTAGAGGCTCTAAAGAGTGGTAAGATAGCTTTACTCCAACCATTGCACCAGATTCTGTCCCTCTGCTGGGAACAGGGCTAAATCCCCCCAGACCTAAAGGATGCAAATATAGTGACACTATATAAAAACAAAGGTGATAGGAGTGATTGCAATAATTATCGTGGCATTTCACTCCTTAGCATTGTAGGAAAGGCCTTTGCCCGTGTCATACTAACACGTTTACAGAGTCTAGCATCCCGTGTCTATCCAGAATCTCAGTGCGGTTTCCGGTCTGGGCAGTCTACCATAGACATGGTGTTCTCCATACAACAGCTTCAGGAAAAATGCAGAGAGCAGCAGATGCCACTGTACATTGCCTTTGTGGACCTTACAAAAGCCTTTGATTACGTCAGTCGCAACGGGCTATTCAAAATACTGGCAAAAATCGGCTGTCCCCCTCACCTACTTGCCATCATCAGAGAGTTCCATGAAAATATGCAGGGTACAGTGCAGTTCGATGGAGCCAAGTCAGAAGCCTTTCCAGTCAGCAGCAGAGTTAAACAAGGTTGTGTACTCGCACCAACACTGTTCGCAATATTCTTCTCTGTACTACTTCGATACGCATTCAAGGATAGCAGTGAGGGAATCTGGTTACACACCAGAGCTGATGGAGGACTTTTCAACACTGCCCGCCTCCGAGCCAAGACCAAAACGACAGATGTCCTAATTCGCGAGCTACTATTTGCGGATGATGCGGCACTAACAGCACACACAGAAATTGGTTTGCAACAACTCGTGTCAAGCTTCTCCAATGCCTGCAAAGAATTTGGTCTGCAAATCAGCTTGAAAAAGACAAACATCATGGCCCAAGACACTCGACCTCCACCTAACATAAAAATCGATAATGAAAACTTGGAGGTTGTGGACAGCTTCACCTACTTGGGGTCCAAGGTCTCCAATACACTGTCCATTGAAGAAGAAATTAACAGCAGAATCGGCAAGGCAGCTGCCACAATGGCTAAACTAAATAAACGGGTCTGGCAAAACACCAAGCTAACGGAGAAAACCAAACTGTGCGTCTATCGAGCTTGTGTCATCAGTACACTACTATACGGGAGCGAGACATGGACCACCTATACATCCCAAGAGCGCAAGCTTAATAGCTTCCATATGAGATGCCTGCGTCGCATCCTTGGTATTAAATGGCAAGAAAAAGTGACTAATAGTGAGGTCCTAATGCGTGCGAATACCCAAAGCATGTTCACAATCCTTAGTGAAAGACGCCTGAGATGGCTAGGTCATGTTAAAAGAATGAGTCCCGGCCGCATTCCGAAAGACCTCCTATATGGTGAACTTGCTTCTGGAAAGAGGAAAACAGGTCGCCCACGTCTGCGATTTAAAGATGTCTGTCAAAGGGACATGAAAGCAGCCAAAATACATACAAGTGACTGGGAGTGTAAGGCAAAAGACCGATCTACGTGGCGCACAGTTGTCAAAGAGGGCGTCATGGTAGCCGAGGAGCGAAGAATGGAAGAGGCTGCAGACAGAAGAGCTAGGAGAAAGGCCAAAACATTTAGAAGCACGGAACTCGTGTGTAAAAACTGTGGTAAAGACTGTCACTCAAGGATAGGACTGCACAGCCACTCGAGAAAATGCAACCCAACCCAACGGTGATGCACCATCGTCTCACGAGACGGAAGGATGCCGATATATATATTAGCTCCAAATTTCAGCTTATTAAGAAAAAATACAGGATCATAAGATATAGTAAAAGTAAAAGGGCAATTTAAATCTCATGAAAAACAAATCAATAATTACAAACCATCTAAATATACATCACTGCAGAGCTCTTCGTCTAACCAGAAAATTGAGGCTATTGGACCAGGGTCAGCAAGGCCTGTGGTCTCCAGCAGAATGTAGTCAAATTTTCCCTTCTTCTGCATCAGGTTTTCTATGGCTTTTACACCATTGTCCCTGATAAAGAGCAAAATCATAATGCATGAATATAACTAATGCAAATGGTGTATTATAAAGCGAGTTCTAATCTGTTTCAATATTTTTTTTTTATAAATATGTAATCAAGCCATGTGAGTATACAATCAAAATATCTTTGGCAAAAGTTGTATTAAATAATCAAATTTATATATTAAAAATTGTTACTTTGTTTCTCAAACATCAATTTTCACCTAATAGAGGATCAAAATATGTGTTGTATAATGATTAAGATACAACACTGCTTTGAAATAGTTATTTTCATCCATCGTGAACATGTCATTCTAAGGATCAAATAAGAATAACAAGAGAATCTTGGGTCTGAAATAACGTACTGGTCATTTTTATACAAATTTCTCCTCAAGTTAACAAATTACAAGTTTTTTCAGTATATAAAATAGTTTTCTTTCTAAATGTTGATGCTAAAAAAATAAATAATTAAATGTGTGTTTTGTAGATAGTGACTTACTTTACTGAGCAGCAGAGACAACCATTTCTTAGTTCAAGCCATTCTTCAAAGAGCTCACCCCCTTCACCAACAGACATGGATTTTTCTATGGAGTCTCCTGGAAATAGAAAAATTAACATTTAAGTTTTATACTCTTGACCAGAGAGGTGTATCAGACATCTTGTTCTTTTTATTAAGAATTTCTTAATATAACAAGAATTTCTTTGATAGATCAGCAATTTTATAGAAAAATGATGACAATGAAAATACTTATAAAAAATTGAATAGTTATGTAGATGCTAAAAAGAATTGATAAAAAAAAAAGTTTCTCAATATCGTGTATTACATTAGTAAAGTAATTTAGAGTTTGGTACATTATATTTGTGTATACAACATAACACAATGAAAAATAACTTCATTTTAAGTTAAATAAAGCTAATTGCAATACAAAACGTAATGGCAAAAGTTTAGAAAAATATAAAAATGTCTAGGACTTACCCTCTCCAAACTCATTGAGAATCACTGCTATTCTTTTGCCATGCTGCTGTGTAAGTATGTAATTCAAAAGTGTTGTCTTTCCTGCCCCTTAAAAAAAATGTGGATGCATATTACAAGGTATTTTTATCCACGAGGCCAGCAAAAATGGTAAATAATGCTTGCTCTTGGATAGGTCAATGAAACTGTAATGATTATAAAGTAATAAGCAACACTTTTAGTAGTTTACAATTTTATAGCATAACACTTTGGGAACAATAATTTTTAATTATTAACTACCCATTAAAAAGATCATCATTGAGATGATGATATTTGAATTTGATTATACGGGGATAAAGCTGCTAAAATATCTTCCCAGACATAAATTTCATAAAATTGTTTTGGGACATTTTTGAGTTTAAAATGCAGATTTAATAGTGATACTACATGCACATCAAATATGGAAGATCCCCTCAGTTTTAAAAGTGCTAATATTGTGACAACAGTCAAAATTTGATTATCAAATAGTATAGGCTAGTACTTTAATAGTACATATTAAATGTTTTAAAATATGTGAATAAGACTAATAAGTGAATATATAATAAATATTATATGTATATCTATAACTATATTTAATAAAAACCTAAGAATCCTGTAATAATTGTGACAGGTACTTTCTTGTTTTCAGCCGGCACCAGCTCTGGAATATCATCATCATCAGAGTCCGACATCTTTTGCAAAAGATTTGTTGTGTCTCACATCAGTGTAATCCTTGAAAAAGAGAAAATTAAAGTGTTATTTTATTACTTTAGACCAGTCATCAGCAGCCATCAGCTCTTTGAGGGAATAGATGCATCTCTTTTTAATATTTTAGATGTCACTGAATAAGTATAGTATAAGTATAAGGTATTAACTATAGTAAATAGGGTAATCTACCACTTCAGCGTCGGCCAAGAAAACATCCAGTTGTTCCGGTTGGAAGGGCTATTTTAACAACTATTCTTAAATTGGATTCTGTTAATATTTTTGCTTCCGTATAGAGGCTATAAAGTTATATAGCACAATACTAATACATTTAAATAATTATTACTGCAAGCTACCGATATGCCAGGAAGAAAAAGAGACTACAATTATTATTTTTTATCCAGACGACGCTGATGTCATCTAACTAACAGAATGTGGAAAACGTGAATACTCAAAAAGCGTAAACTGAAAAGACAGTTTGACACAAGAAGCGCCGGTGATCTTTCCCCTTGATATTTACGTGGATTCATGTACCACAACCGTTTTCGTGGAAATTATATTTTTTAAAACTTCATTGTCAACTTGGGGGAGAATTATGCATAATTCCATTTTCACACATTATCTTCTATTTAAAAAAAAATTGTTATAGTTTTTCTATTTTAAAAAAATTGTCTATTATTATGGGAATGAATACGTACAACCAATGTCATTTAAAATAATATAAGAATAGTTGTTTAAATAGCCCTTCCAACCGGAACAGCTGGATTTTTTTTTGGCCGACGCTCAAGTGGTAGATTACCGTAAATAGTATAGACAAGCAATCCCATTCCATGCAATACTTGTTTCGCATCCATTCATCACAATGTGACAATGGTGTAGACTTAACAGGACCAAATTACAAAAATGGGTAAATTTTGAGGACGATGCCCGGGGTTTCCCATCATGGCCGCCATCTTTGTTGACATGATCCGTGAGAAGGTCATGGACCATGTCAACCAAGGTGGCGGCCAAGTAAAAAAAACAAGTAGTGCAAAGACACGTGTTGTGAAAAAGGGAACGGTTGGGGAGAATGCGTCTTATCAACTACTTACCGAAAGATGAAAAAATAAGCAATTCTACTAGAAAATTTGGTTAAATTTTATTTTAAAAAACCGAAAACATGCAAATATATAGAATTTTTTTCAAATTGCGTTTAAGAAAAAATGTTAAATTTAAAGAAATTGCAAACTTTTTTTTTTATGAAAAAGAGCAAGAAAGAAAAAAAAAATCTTAAAATTTGTTATTTATTTGATTTTTAGTTTCAGGTTTTTATATAAATTAGTGGGGTAAATTTACGCAGATGATGGACTTTGTTTAATTTTATGTTTTTAAAATTCATATTAAGAGTGTGGAATTTTTAGAATGTTACAAATAGTAATGAAAAATAGAGAAATTAATTGTCTTATAGGTTACTTTAAAATTATCCGAATATATAAATGAGTGCTTAAATGTTACGTCACTTGTCGTCTTGTTGTTGCAACGACTTTTGATATTACTGGATATATAATATTCCGTGGAACTTGAAATAAAGTGTGTAAAAGTGTATTTCATGAAACTGTGAGGTGTGTTTTCATTAATTCTGGCTTAATTCTTTATTTATTAATTATTTTTTGCCATTTTTTCTTGTTTTTATTCCCCATTTCCATAGTTTTCGTGGGCCACAGTGGGTAAATTCTTATATGCAGCTTTATGGTAAGCCGGCTTTAGTGCTAGTGGTGGGGGGGGGGGGGGTACCAGAGGGGGTTTTACCCACTCCGCCTAAGCTCTCACTCGCCAAACACACGCTTCCGCACATACGTCGCGACAAAAGCTCACCCAGTCGGTTACTGTACTTGGATTAACCCCCACTTCTGTCGCAATATTTGCCAAAGGCAGTTTTTTCACCCAAAAGTGTGTCAATAATAGAATGTCACTAAATGTCAATTTACTGTCACTAAACCACGATCCTTCCTTATACTACGAATAATACTGCCATGGCTTTTGTCGCGACATCTCCATGCAAACCCATCTGAAACACTCGATTTTGCACACAATTTCATGCCCTTCTTACAATTGGGACATTCGTACCGGTCTGCAATAAGACCATCATTCATTAACCATAACCAATCCTTCACACTCTTTTCGCCCTGACTTTCCAGACGATTCCAAAAACGGGCGGTAAATTTAACGTCCATCATCTGCGTAAATTTACCCCAAATTTATATAAAAATAACCAAATTGTTGTTGCATAAATTAACAAATTTCAAACTTACCGCCACTCACCCGGAGCACAATAAGAAGAAGAGAGTGACGTAACGTTTAATATATCCGCATAATTTTAAAGTACACTATAAGAAAATTAATTTCTCTATTTTTCATTAGTATTTGTAACATTATAAAAATTCCACACTCTTAATATGAATTTTAAAAACATAAAATTAAACTTATAAAAGCATAAAATTTAACTTTTCTTATAAACTTAGTTAATTATTCACATGGAATCTTGTTCCAACCGGTTGTTAAAATATTCCTTCACTGCCAGCACAAATATTTAATAAACACGCAAATGACTTATAATGACGTCATGGGCATGCCGAAACTTCATCCAATGAAAATAAACAATTCAATAAACAAAGGGGAAAGACTCCTGCACATGTCATTATTGAGTAAACATGGAAACGCCACCATGGACACTGTTCTCAGATTTAGCCCAAAAGTGTCTAGGATTTTTTTAGAAGAATAAGCTGGTTCCCTTGTCAGCAAATAATGTCTCTATAAAATTTGATGCATCTCACACTCACGGTTACAGTATAAGAGTAAGAGTGTTCTCAGCATCTGGCTCTGGTGGGCTGGTGGGTGATCCAGGTCGGCACCAGACAGAAGTTACTGGGATTTACACTTGTGTGGAGTTTTAAGTAAATTGTTTATTTATTTGCTATATTTATTTTTGTTCAGGTAAAAGTAGTTATGTAAGGATTATTTCAATTAATTTAACTTACGACGATGAATTACAATCGGTTGAATCGTTTGTTGTCAGTAAGCGTAAGAGAAAATGAAAGTACTTTTCAGCGCTAAGGAAATAGTCACAAAACCGGATACAGAGCTCTTTTATTTTTTTAAAAACTTCCCCCAAATAAATGTTCGTGTGTGTGCGAAATAATTTATAAAACTTAATATTTAAAGAAATATTTATCTTATTAAGAATTAAGAGACAAAAAAAAAATAATTAAATATATGCATAAATTTAATTAAAGATGTGCCTGAACCTTCCCACTTGGTTTATACTTGTCTTTTAATTACATTTTGGCCTAATTATAGTGCTAGGCCTGGCTAATACTAATACCCATCATTTTCCCCAAATAAGTTTATATGGGTTAATAAGTTTGTGTGTGTATGTGTGTGTGTGTGTGTGTGCAAATAACAAGAAATTTATCAAATGAAACAATTTTGGGATACAAAAGTTAATACAAAATATTACGCGATATAAAGCTGAGTAAGATATTTCATCTCCGTAAGCAGGGCCGGCCCAACGGTTGCTGGCACCCTGTACAAGCTTAAACTTTGGCTCCCCTTTTTAGTATAGTCATTAACGGAAAACTAGTTATTCGGTTATGAGTTTATTACCTATTTTTAAAAAAAAATCAAACAATGAACAATAAAACTGTTTTTGTTAACTTGTATCAGAAGATCTTTCTTTTTTTTTTTTTTTTTGCTCTTTCTTTTTTTTCTTCCTTTACGCCCACATGCAATGCTGTTTTCCTATTTTGGAAGCTCGTTGATGGCGCCCTAAGCAAACCCCGTGTACGAAAAGTTAGAATACCTTTTCTCGACCCTGAACCCGAGGTTCACACTTCACTATAATAAAATTAAGGAATTTAAATATTTGCTGGGCGCCCCTTTGGCCACGGCACCCTGTGCGAAAGCACAGGTCGCACACCCTAAAGGCCAGCCCTGCTGTAAAGTCTAAGATGCAGAGCACTGTCGTTGGAAGGATGTGGTGGAGGGGGCGGCCGCCAGGGAGGGCACTTATTTTCCTTTTTATTGAGGGCGGCATGCAGAGAAATGTGTATGGGGGTGTAGAGGCAAAATATACCCATCTTTCGGTGTCACCATGGGCACGCGCAGGAGCAAGTCGCACCCCCC
>CAXITT010000943.1:87654-114016 GCA_964033795.1 Lymnaea stagnalis
AAACTACATTAAAACATTACTACAATTGTTTTGCCCCCCCCCCCCTAGACAGTTAATCGATTTTTTTGCCCCCCCCTAGAAAGTTTTCTGCGGGCGCCCATGGGTGGCACTAACTACTAACCTAGACTCACCCTGGATGGGACAATGGGATGATGGTTTAGCCATCATTCCATACTGATGAGCAATCTCCAGAATTCATTTTAAAACAAATTAAGAGATTACTCACTCTATTTCTTTTTAAGCGTATTAAATCATTTAAATGATGAACCTGTAAATTTTAACATTGATTTTTTTGCCATATAGATTTCCAGTGACCTTTGACATTTAGACATCTGAAGTGCTATTTCACATGTTTCTTCTTTGATAAGATGTACCGCGCCTCTGACTTATGAAATTTGGTTTAATAACGAAATTTGCAATTTTTAACTGACTCAGCAGCAGATCAAAACTAAACTACAGTTCATCTTTCAATTTTTATGAATTGAAAAAAAATCAAAACAGTTCTACGTTCTGGTTATAATGACTTTAGCTCCATATATTGCGAGTGAAATTAATGGGTGATCTACTTAACTGCGATTATTTATTAACATAAAAATAAGGACAACTCCCCTTTGCATTGACGTACATTAAATCGTGACCTATCGAAATGAGTATCAGCCTTGGGAGTTATATTCAACAACCGCGTCGTCATTTAGACGGGTGTGACTTAGGCTTGGTGCCAAACCATGCGATGACAGTGTGTGTTTAAACAATGACGGGAAAGTTGATGGGTTACCTTTAATAATTAAAAAAAACCTAAAAACTATTTGTCACATTTAAAATGCAGATAGTTCTCGTAATAACCAACATAAACAACACCTAAAAATCTATTTGTCACATTAAATACGCAGACAGTTCACGTAATAACCAACATAAACAACACTTAAAAATCTATTTGTCACATTAATTACGCAGACAGTTCTCGTAATAACCAACATAAACAACACCTAAAAATATATTTGTCACATTAAATACGCAGACAGTTCACGTAATAACCAACATAAACAACACTTAAAAATCTATTTGTCACCTTAAATACGCAGACAGTTCACGTAATAACCAACATAAACAACCCCTAAAAATCTATTTGTCACATTAAATACGCAGACAGTTCACGTAATAACCAACATAAACAACCCCTAAAAATCTATTTGTCACATTAAATACGCAGACAGTTCACGTAATAACCAACATGAACAACCCCTAAAAATCTATTCGTCACATTAAATACGCAGACAGTACACATAATAACCAACATAAACAACACCTACAAATCTATTTGTCCCATTTAAATACGCAGACAGTTCACGTAATAACCAATATCAAGAACTGCTAAAAAATAAAGATTTTCGTATGAATCCCTTTTAAAATGTAATATCGGGCAAGGGGGGGGGGGGGGGCTGAAAATTTGACAAAATATGCATTCAAATAATGCAGTTTATAAGAAGTTCAATTAGTGCTTCCCCCCCCCCCCCCCCCCTCCCCGGCTCACAACCACACATTTTTTCACGCCCCCTGACAATATTAATATCAACTACCCGCTTGAGACCGCAGATATATTTCAGCAACTATTTCAGAAAAGCAAAAGACAATGTCACGCACCAAACGCACTTGCGATATATTTTTTTTAAAGAATCTCATTTAGCGCAGTTATTGGGAATTTTATTTCATGAAATCAGTTGCTTCATATTTCCTTGATCTTCCCCTAAAAATAAAAAAAAAAGAGGAGGGGGAAATGATTTATTGGGGTTAAGGTTGGGTGTTGGGTCTGAACATTTGAAAGAATGTGTTGTCGTCAGCAACGAGTCTATGTCCGAGGTTTCAGCTCGATAGGTTGACGGGAAGTGGGTCAATGAGCCGTCCGAAGATTTTGCCACACACCCAGACAGAAAGAAAGACACGAACAAAAGCCAAATGAATATAAATGATTTAAAAAGCAACCTCATCTCACTTCATCGTCTACATCTATGCAGAGTCCACAGAGGCGTAGCGTGGTGGGGGCAGGGGGGGACAGATGTCCCCGGGCGCCAGCTAGTTAAGGGCGCCAAAATGTGCTTTGATATTATTTTATTGATGAAAATAATGGGTTTGAGAGTTCAAAAAAAGAAAAAGGGGCGCTAAAAATGGATCTTGTCCCCGGGCGCGAATCTTGTCCCCGGGCGCCAAACACCCTCGCTACGCCACTGAGAGTCCATCCACATTGTGTTCCCGCCTGCGTTGTGGGGACACAATCTATAACCTTCACGTATCTAATGGAACTTAAGATATTGGGCCGGTAGCTTCCCTTGAAAAATGTTTGTCGCCGGCCAAAGCCAGAATGTCTCGAAGCTTAGAGATGGTTATCTGTTCGTGTATTTTAAAGCGATACGCACCACTTCAGCGGCGTAGCTAAGTATAAGTTCTTCCGGGGACGGGCAAAGCTTTTTTGGCTCCCTAACCACGAAACAAATTTATGCAGCGGGCCAGAAATTCCGCACATCAATATATTATATATTGTTTTTAAAAAGCTGCCCAGAGGGGCGGACTGTCTCTTCTGCAACCCCTTCTTACACCACTGGACCACTTTGTAGGAATCTAACAGTAAATTTGGAAAACAATTCCGTAAGTTTTTTTTTTTTTTATTTCCTTTTTTATTTTGGTTCATGGGGGAAAAGTTAGACTTGGTGTGATTCTTTGGTTTAAAAAACAAACTAATTTTTATCATCAGTAACAGCGCCCGCCTGACATCATACATTAGGTCGGAGTAAGGCGTTTAACAAAAAAATGTTAATGCACATTGCGGTGGGCTGGAGAAAAAGGGGAGAGGGGGGGGGGCGGGCAGAGATAAGCGCACGACTCGACTGCTAAGTGGACGTCAGATTAACCGTGCGGGGTACCGTAACCCTATAAAGGCGTTTAACAAAAAAATGTTAATGCACATTGCGGTGGGCTGGAGAAAAAGGGGAGAGGGGGGGGGGGCGGGCAGAGATAAGCGCACGACTCGACTGCTAAGTTGACGTCAGATTAACCGTGCGGGGTACCGTAACCCTATATTTAATCGCTTAACCGGTTTGACCACTTTTCATAAAAGTGAAATGGGCACGTGTGTGTGTGGGTGTCATACGACCTAGTTTTTATCACCCCCACCACCCCCTCCCCTTTCCCGCACTCCCCGACCCCTCTACTTCTTCTCTCTGTCTCGACCTGGACGAAAGCCAACCAAATGCCGAGGGGGAAATTTCAACCCTCCAAAAAAAAAAGAATAGGTATCTTTTTTTTTTTTTTTAAATTAAAAAAAATCAGAGAATAAGGCGATATCAGAACACGCAGTATAGCGACTGCCTGTTGTGTGGGATTCAACCCGTCGGGGCTGTGTGCTACGACAGTTAGTCAGTGATTAAACTACGCTGCTGGAATGTACAGTGGAATAAATTGTGTGTGTTAGCTATCATGTGATTTCACTGGTAAATCTTCGTGACTGTCCCAATCAAAGTCAAGAAGTTGTGATTTGAGTAAAAGAATTTTTCCTCTTCTTCCATTGTCTTTGAATAATTGGTGAGTTCTTCAAGTTAAGTTATACACAACTTATAATGGACGTGGACTTGTTGAAATAATATACAAATGAATTACATTAGCCCCTAGTAAATAAGTCTAACTAATATTATTCGACGACGTGCTAAATTTCTATTCATGTGATAATAGCTAATAAATAATCAGTGAAAATGTATTAATTAATCAAGGTTTTCAGTTAACAATAACATTAATTGCTTTAAGGAGTCCGTGTCAATATTATAATCAATTACCGAAGCCTCCAAGTAATTATTGAAGTTAAAGAGAGCTGCATGGTGTGGGAGAAGTTCAATAAACATTACGTTCCAAAGACTAGACTTAAAACTGCAATTCTTAAAACATTGTGATCACCAGCCTCCTCGCGGACATAGCCTTTAACAAAGTGATAGAGTAATTAAACAATGTTATGTAGTACAAAGTGATTGAGTAATTAAACAATGTTATGTAGTCTTTTATTCTGTATGGGTCTTTTAAATGTCTAGAGCCCGCAAATACAATCTATCTATGTGTGCTCGATGATTAAACCCCAATATTTATTATTGTACAATCGACATATGCTTTAAAAAAAAAAAAGTTGGACTGACCAGACAGAATGTGAGAACACATTGGATATAAATTAAATATAAAAGTAAATGAATCGGTTCCTTGTATTAACGGCAGATTACAAATGTGGTGGCAAAAATCAGCCCCCCCCCCCCCGGCCCCAGTTGCCACCAAACATTTAGTCCTCAGGTAACAGCCCACGTAATGTGTGAAACAAGTTATCAGCATGTTAAATAATTCACTGCTTGGTGTGCGTGGCCCCCGAGGAAATCAATAATCGATACTGGGCAGCTGTGAGAAAATCCCGTGGTCAATATCCTGATACGCTAGATATCGATTGTTTGTTGGGTATCGATCTCAGCGGTATGGGAGTTTCATCGAGTTGTCTAGAAGGAAAGAAAAAAAAATGAGGTGGGTTGGGGGTGGGTGGGGTTGGTATGGGTGGTTTAATTATATAAAATTGATATGAAGGGGGGAAAAAATCATTTTGGAGTATGAATATTTTATTTGCCCCATGCACAGTGATAGTGTGGTAACCATTGATCGAACACACCTTCATTTTATTGGTCAATAGTCGCGGGTAAACTCATATGAAAAGAATCAAAAAAATAAACACAAAAACAACAAACAACAACAAACAACAACAAACAACAACAAACAACAACTAACAACAACAAACAACAACAAACAACAACAAACAACAACAAACAACAACAAACAAAAAAAGTTGATGACTTAACAACATGTCAGACATCCCTTGGCGAAAATTGGAGGAGGAGTGGGGAGATTCAATAGGCAAGCAAGCCAGCACGTGATAACTGGGTTACCTAATGAGCCACAGATGAGAATCTAACTGAGTTACTTAATGAGCCCCAAATCAGAATCTAAATGGGTTACCTAATGAGCCCCAAATGAGGATCTAACTGGGTTGCCTAATGAGCCCCAAATGAGAATCTAACTGGGTTGCCTGATGAGCCCAAAATGAGAATCTATCTGGTTGCCTAATGAGCCCCAAATGAGAATCTAACTGGTTTGCCTGATGAGCCCAAAATGAGAATCTATCTGGGTTGCCTAATGAGCCCCAAATGAGAATCTAACTGGTTTGTCTAATGAGCCCCAAATAAGAATCTAAATGGGTTTCCTAATGAGCCCCAAAAAAGAATGTAACTGGGTTGCCTAATGAGCCCCAAATGAGAATCTAACTGGGTTGCCTAATGAGCCCCAAATGAGATTCTAACTGGGTTTCCTAATGAGCCCCAAATAAGAATCTAACTGGGTTGCCTAATGAGCCCCAAATGAGAATCTAACTGGGTTGCCTAAGAAGCCCCAAATGAGAATCTAACTGGGTTTCCTAATGAGCCCCAAAAAAGAATGTAACTGGGTTGCCTAATGAGCCCCAAATGAGAATCTAACTGGGTTGCCTAATGAGCCCCAAATGAGATTCTAACTGGGTTTCCTAATGAGCCCCAAATAAGAATCTAACTGGGTTGCCTAATGAGCCCCAAATAAGAATCTAACTGGGTTGCCTAATCAGCCCCAAATGAGAATCTAACTGGGTTTCCTAATGAGCCCCAAATAAGAATCTAACTGGGTTGCCTAATGAGCACCAAATGAGAATCTAACTTGGTTTTCCTAATGAGGCCCAAATAAGAATCTAACTGGGTTGCCTAATGAGCCCTAAATGAGAATCTAACTGGGTTTCCTAATGAGCCCCAAATAAGAATCTAACTGGGTTGCCTAATGAGCATCAAATGAGAATCTAAATGGGTTTCCTAATGAGCCCCAAATAAGAATCTAACTGGGTTTCCTAATGAGCCCCAAATAAGAATCTAACTGGGTTTCCTAATGAGCCCCAAATAAGAATCTAACTGGGTTGCCTAATGAGCCCCAAATGAGAATCTAACTGGGTTTCATAATGAGCCCCGAATAATAATCTTACTGGGTTGCCTAATGGGCCCCAAATGAGAATCTAACTTGTGTTGCCTAATGAGCCCCAAATGAGAATCTTACTGGGTTTCCTAATGAGCCCCAAATAAGAATCTAACTGGGTTGCCTAATGAGCCCCAAATGAGAATCTAACTGGGTTTCCTAATGAGCCCCAAATAAGAATCTAATTGGGTTGCCTAATGAGCCCCAAATGAGAATCTAACTGGGTTGCCTAAGAAGCCCCAAATGAGAATCTAACTGGGTTTCCTAATGAGCCCCAAATAAGAATCTAACTGGGTTGCCTAATGAGCCCCAAATGAGAATCTAACTTGGGTTACCTAATGAGCCCCAAATAAGAATCTAACTGGGTTGCCTAATGAGCCCCAAATGAGAATCTAACTGGGTTTCCTAATGAGCCCCAAATAAGAATCTAACTGGGTTAACTGATGAGCCCAAAATGAGAATCTATCTGGGTTGCCTAATGAGCCCCAAATGAGAATCTAACTGGGTTTCCTAATGAGCCCCAAATAAGAATCTAACTGGGTTGCCTAATGAGCCCCAAATGAGAATCTAACTGGGTTTCCTAATGAGCCCCAAATAAGAATCTAACTGGGTTGCCTAATGAGCCCCAAATGAGAATCTAACTGGGTTTCCTAATGAGCCCCAAATAAGAATCTAACTGGGTTGCCTAATGAGCCCCAAATGAGAATCTAACTGGGTTTCCTAATGAGCCCCAAATAAGAATCTAACTGGGTTGCCTAATGAGCCCCAAATGAGAATCTAACTGGGTTTCCTAATGAGCCCCAAATAAGAATCTAACTGGGTTGCCTAATGAGCCCCAAATGAGAATCTAACTGGGTTTCCTAATGAGTCCCAAATAATAATCTAACTGGGTTGCCTGATGAGCCCGAAATGAGAATCTATCTGGGTTGCCTAATGAGCCCCAAATGAGAATCTACTTGGGTTTCCTTAAGGTCCAGACTTTTCCTTCTGATGTCGATATTGAATTTAGACCTAAAACAAGTCTTTTCTTTCCGAGGAAGCTTTTGTTGCCTACCACCAAATGGTAGCAGTGATAACAACAGCAAGTTCTGTTTTTTTTTTCTGTTGTTTTTGCTGACACGTTCGTTGTTTCGTTGCGTTCTTTTTTTTCAGGTTTTCACTTATTTCGTTTGACTCCTTTCCTTGACAAAAAACGGGGCCAGATCAGTGCTAACTTCAGAGAATGTTATCTCTCGTGCCTATTGAACTCAGCGTTACAGCCAATCCACCTAGAGCATTATTATTTCTGATTACTGTTTTATTTACCCTATAAAAGTAGGTTACCCCCCCCCCCCACCGCCCCGAGGCGTAGCTAGAGTGTTTGGCGCCCGGGGACAAGATTCATTTTAAAGCACACTCTTTTCTTTCTTTTTTTAACTCTCTAACACATTATTTTTATTCAATAAAATAATATCAAAGCACATTTTCGCGCCCCTCAGTAGCTGGCGCCCGTGGGACATCTGTATCTCCCCACCCCCTTTTCTTTCGCTACGCCTCTGCCCAAGCACAAATTTCGGAATAGTATTTTAGGCTCTCATTTTAACGTACATTATCGAACCGTGATATTTAACACTTCCTTTACGATAACATCTAAAAACTTTTCGGCCATGACTCAGACTACCAACTGTTTTATAATAATAATATGTTTAAACAAACCCATCGGGATTCAGATAAAGAAATAGTGTTAAGTCTAAGACTGACCGAATCATTTTCCGGGAGTGGTTTTATTATTTTTGTGTATGTAAATATTCTGCGCTGTCATACGCATATACAAAAGAAATACAAGAAACACTTCTGTTTGTTGAGAGTGATTCAGGAAATTGAACTTTGATGATGTCATCACAGGAAAACTGACATGTATTTGTAATCAACTGTGTGGAAAAAAATACGTAGAATACAAATTTATATATATATATATATATATATATATATATATATATATATATATATATATATATATATATATATAATATATATATTTATCTCTATATATAAGGTGAAAAAAAAAAGAGCCTTTTCCATGTCAAGACTCAAAATAAATGAAGTCATTTCGTACGTTTGCACTAATATACTCGTCACATGATGCACAGCCTAATGATTTATATAAATAGATTTTAATCCGTTGATTTAAAAATAGGGCTCCCTGTTAAGAGAAACTTTCGACAAAGTCCAACTAATTTCTTTGTCAACAGCTCATTTCTTACTACCCCATCTCACCCGAGTTTCATTCTGTTCAATAAGGAGTTCCCCACCTTTGAACACATTGAAGGTAATTACTTGCAGGCACCCGTGCTAACCAAAATAGAGATCTCCTTTATTCCAAACATTTAAAAAAAAGCAATGTCCAGGTGACCCCCATGCTTCCGAGTCTTCGGTAAATATTGGCTCTCGGGTTGGGGGCGTGCACGGTGGGCGAAAAACTACACCAGGAAGCAGGTTAGTTCCTGGTCTCACCAGTTCAGCGTTTCATCAAGATGACAGAACATTTTTTAACACCCCCCGGCGTGGCAGTGATATGCTCTTTAGAACGAAGTGGATTTTGTGTGTGTGTGTGTGTGTGTGTGTGTGTGTGTGTGTGTGTGTGTGTGTGTGGAGCGGGGTATGGGGTGTATTGCTCTTTTAAGTGGGTGCCTATGTGTAGTGGAATCACATCTCTATTTTCTACGCCTATGCCGCATTCCTCAAAGCAGTGATGCGCTAACTGCGTGTCATGACGCAAACAAATGGTCACGTGCAGCTTTTTATTTACATGGTGCATTATATCAATATAAGGGGTCGTGACCCCGAAATCGCTTCGCACCACTGGCTTTAAAGCACCGATAATAACTGCGGAGACTAAGAGAGTGGCGTGTAGAGTAGACGTTATATACCGAGAATAGACGTCATAAACATCTAGAGTAGAAGTCGTATACCGAGAGTAGAAGTCATATACTTTGAGTAGAGCTCATGTACCCAGAGTAAAGTCATATACCTAGAGTAGAAGTCATATACCTAGAGTAGAAGTCAAATACCTAGAGTAGAAGTCATATACCGAGAGTAGAAGTCATATACCTAGATTAGAAGTCATATATCTAGAGTAGAAATCATATACCTAGAGTAGATGTATTACCTAGATTAGAAGTCAAATACCTAGGACTGAATTCATATACCTAAGAGTAGACGTCATATACCTAGAGCAGAAGTCATATAACGAGTGTAGCTGTCATATTCCTAGAGTAGACGTTATAGAAGTAGAGCTGGATTAGGGGCCGTCCATTATTTACGTCAACACAATAGGAGTAAGGGGGCTGGGAATAAGTTTGACAGTTTTTGACATGGAGGAAAAGGTTTGTGGAGGGTTGGGTACATGAGCTCTACTCNGGGGGCAAACGAAATTGTCGATAAACAAATGTATTTTTCCTTCATATAATTACACACACATATATATAAACCGTTAATTAAAAATGAGTTGCTACGCAGTGCCAAGAAAGAGCGGCGAAGTGCGGTGAAATAGGGGTTGAGGTCAGGTCTTGTGGTTTTTAAGCAGATCTTTACCGCTGCCAAGAAGCGTGTCACTCAGATTGTTTGTCGTGCTAAGACTTCGTATTTTAGCCAAAAGATAACTATGGGTAAAACCAGCAGGCAGTTGTTTGATGTTTGAAGCCACCTTAGAGGGAGTAACAAAGGAACTCCTCTTCCTTCAGTATTTCCTTTGTCTCAGTAACCAAATATTTTCTGTGATTTCTTTGCAAGCAAAGTTGATGGCATTCGCACTGAGCTTGATCGTTTTGATGCACCATTCCTTGATTTGCCTCCTTTTTCTAGTCTTACTTCACATTTCGATATTTTTAAACCTGTTTCAGAACATGAGGTCAAAAGTATAATTTTAAAATCTAAACCTACGTCATGTTATTTGGATCCCATCCCCACATCCCTGTTGGTTGAGTCATTAGATCATTTGCTCCCAACGATAACCCACACAATCAATGAAAGCTTGTCTTCTGGCACTGTTCCCCCTCTTTGTAAATCAGCTGTCATCAAACCAATGCTTAAGAAGCCTGGTCTGGATGAAAATAATTTAAAACATTATAGACCTGTATCTAACTTATCATTTTTATCTAAAGTTATTGAAAAACTAGTTCTAAAACAAGTTTTTGCTTATTTAATTGACCACTCTCTTCTCAGTTCTAATCAGTCGGCCTATAGACATTTCCACAGCACAGAGACGGCTCTCTTGAGAGTGACCAATGACCTGTTGACACTGTTGACCATGTAATCCTTTTCAAAACCCTTGAAAATTACTTTGGAATTTCTGGTTCAGTTTTGGCTTGGCTTAGGTCCTGCCTCTCTGAAAGAACGCAGGCGGTCTCTGTCGATGGCTGTCTCTCAGGCAGTGCTGATTTGCTGTACGGAGTGCCACAGGGGTCCGTTTTAGGCCCGAGTCTATTCACATTGTATACCAGACCACTGCTGTTCTTGCTTGGGAGGCATGCTGTTGAGAGCTAGTCATTTGCAGATGACACGCAGCTATCCAAGCATACCCATCCTTCTCTTGTTGAATCCGCTGTCCAGACTTTGCGGGGATGCATTGATGATGTCAAGTCATGGATGACACTCAGCAAATTGAAGCTTAATGATGACAAAACGGAAGCACTCCTCATGCACAATCACACATCATCCTCTACCTCAACTCTTCCTACCTCATTTCAAGTAGGTAACTCCGACATACGGTTTACACCCTCTGCTAGGAATCTTGGTTACATTCTTTCTAACAACATGTCTCTCGATAAACACATTTCTCACATTTGTCGTTCAGCATACACCACTATCCGTCAGATCAGCTCCATACGCCACTACATCACAGTTAGCGCTACAAAAACTCTAGTCTGTGCTCTTGTTCTCTCTCGTCTTGACTATTGCAACTCTCTTCTGTCAGGCTCACCAAAACACTGCATAGATAAACTGCAGAAAGATCAAAACTCAGCTGCTAGGCTAGTTTTAAAGGCAAAAAAAAAAACGTGATCACGTCACTCCACTACTCCATTCCCTTCATATACAAGCACGCATTACCAACACGTTGTCTGTTCTCTGTCACAACGTTTTCTTGGATTCCTGCCCTTACTATCTAACCGAACTTCTTTCTGTCTATTTACCTCTTCAACAGCTTCGCTCCTCTGCAGACACGCGTATTCTGTCCGTTCCCAAGACACACTAAAACATATGGTGAACGATCTTTCTCTTTCTGCGCCCTCAAACAATGGGATTCTTTACCACTACACATACGCAATATACCAACCCCTCAGGCCTTCAAAACTGCACTCAAAACACATATTTTTAAATTTACTACCCTGAGTGATTCCCCTCCTCTGACCGTTAAACGATCTTGCTGGCTGCCGTCCATGGTTTGCCTTGTACAAGTTATGGGATGGGTGAATACACATTTTTTTTTGTTGTTCTTTATTTCATAAATGTATTTTATTTTAATGTCCTGATTATGTCTCTTTTGATAAAATTTTTATGTACAGCGCGGTGAGCCCAGCCCTAGGCTGGGGTACCGAGCTATATAAGACCCCTTATTATTATTATTATTATTATAGCAAATTATTTAATAAATTCTGCGGTATAAAATTGACTCCTGTCATTAGATTCTAGTTGCCGGAAATTTAAAATTTGTTAAAGGAGGATTTTAAAAATGTATTAAATGTGTTGCTCATCGTAGATTTTCCTATCTTTCGACCATTCAAAAAGATCCATATTTATTTGTTTTATTTTTGGGGTGGGGGGTTGTGGGAAGGGGTTGTTGACCGTAAAAGTTTGATAGTTGTTGACAAGGAGTTTTTCTTAAAAAGTTTTTTTTTATTGTGGTTGGGGTTTTGTTCATGGAGTTTTTTTGTTGTCGGTCTGCCGAGTGATTATTGCATTGCGAAGGTGCAAGTACTTGTCAGTGGATATTAGAGTGGTCTGAGACGTCTTTGTATTGAGAAGGTGCAATCTAGCTAGTCAGTGGAGATGAGAGTGGTCTGAGACATCTTTGTATTGAGAAGGTGCCATCTAGCTAGTCATTGAAGATGAGAGTGGTCCGAGGCATCTTTCTATTGAGAAGGTGCCATCTAGCTAGTCATTGAAGATGAGAGTGGTCCGAGGCATCTTTGTATTGAGAAGGTGCCATCTAGCTAGTCAGTGGAGATGAGAGTGGTCTGAGACATCATAGTATTGAGAAGGTGCAATCTAGCTATTCAGTGGAGATGAGAGTGGTCTGAGACATCATTGTATTGAGAAGGTCCTTCCAAGAAGAAGGTCATAACATGTTGTAGCACAGAACGTCAAATGGAACAATATCGTCAGACCCTGGTATTCTTGTCTTTAATCTGTACCTATCTATATAATTTTCTATTATACCATAGTACTATCGTTTGAAAACTATAATGAATGGGCGTGGTGGGATAGGCAAGCGACACGATAGTTAAGACGAGACTACCGTTAACACCATACTGTCCCATAAATACACGACAGCAATTGAATAGACAATGCGATCGTCAAACCGAGCCGCCTCAAGACTTCGACACAAAAAAAAAAATGTTCTCTCGGCCCTGCCTAAAAAAGTCATTGAACCGGAACACTTCTTTGTATTGTATTTGTTCCGTGACTCTCCTACATGTTGTGGGAATGTCCCCTTTGGCATCGGGTTTCCAGCAGTGATATCTCATCTCTTTTCAATAGAGCAGCATGGTCTCAACACAAAGCAATGTATCCCACTTCATGCCATGGCTTGCCTTGGTTAGGATTAGGGTTCACCTTGTGACGGGAATCACATCCTACTCCGCGTGAAGGAAAACATGTTTTATTTTTTTAAACTTAAGCTCTAATCGTGTCATCAATACTGCCAGTTGTTGAAGTTTTAAATATAGTCGATCAAGATAATGTTTGATCAATTCTGACGTAAGAAAATACCAGACCCTTTAAGATAAATTATGAATGACTTAGACGTTTTTAAAAAAAAATAAATGTGTACCTTAACATATATTTACCAATATCCAAAAAAAGTTTCAACGAACTCCTAAACGACCACCCCTCTGTAAAGAACAAAAAATGCCGCCGTCTCTCCACCCACTTCCTCCGCCACTGGACCGCAGAAAAAGCCGCTGAAGTACTACAACCACATTCTTCAAACAATTCAGTTTCATAGTGTACTGATGTTTTAACTATACTGAGCTTAATTTGTTTACATAACACCATCCAGTGGCATAGCTGGGTAAATGTGGCACCCAAGGCGGGCCAAAGACTTTTTGCTGCACTCTTTCGTGGAAAAACTCTGCATTTGACCAAAAATGATGACCCTATACATACATAAAGAAAAATAACCCATCTAAGTGACGCCTTGGGTGTACCACCCCTCCACACCCCACTTCGTACGTCACAGTCATCACCATACTTACGTGATCCCCTGGACTTTGAAGAGAAAAATTTACAAAATAACGGGAAAAAAAGTGTAGGGCATTCAGGATCGCCAGACCGAATGACTTTATTTGAGGAGCTTTCCTTCACCGGCCCTAAGAACCGTTATTCCTGGAATGTGCTTTTCGGAGTTTGAGTTTTTTGGTGGTTTTTTTTTACGCCCCTTTCATTAAAATTGTAACATTCACGGCCCTCAGAAATTTAATTTGAATCTTCACATGACGCATGTGTTAGCCACAAGGACAACTTGGCGTATTACATAAAACTGTCCCTGCCCGAATCGGTGATTTACTTTCAGAAATGGCGAATTTTTTAAAAATGTCTACCAGATAGTCGTTTAAAAAAAAGGAGGGGGTGGGGGAGGGATGTGGGTCGACAACAAGAAACAACGGTGAATATCATGTTGCCATAACATCATGTCACAGAGAAGCTTTACGAATTAACTTTTTAAAAGTTATGCTTTTTAAAAAAAAACAAAAAAAAACAACAACGTAATTTCTCACATTAAGATGTTTTATATTTATGAAAGCTGTTTAGCCAACAGTTTAGAATGGATGCAGCACAACAAATGTAGTGAGAGCTCAAGCTTTACAAACTAGAGCCAAATTTAAAAAAAAAAAATTCGTTTCTTTTTATATTGAGTGATCTTAAAATAATTTAAAAGAAGAAAAAAAACAAACAAACACAAATACACATCACATCAATTTCTTTAGTGCAACATTAAAGAAATCGGAAAACTCTATGCACAAAATAAATTCTGTCAATAAAATAATTTAAAAGAAGAAAAAAAACAAACAAACACAAATACACATCACATCAATTTCTTTAGTGCAACATTAAAGAAATCGGAAAACTCTATGCACAAAATAAATTCTGTCAGCCCCCCCCCCCACATCCCCACCACCCCCCACAATACCCCCCCCCCCCCCCTGCCCCCCCCCCCCCGCCACTCGCTGACAAGACAGATTTAAACAGTTTCCCCGGTTGTGTTTGGTGGCTCTTCTATGTCAAGGGAGTTAATGTAAATGGTCTTGGTGAAAGCACCTGACTCTTTTTGTTTCCTTTTTTTGTGTGTGTGTGTTCGTCTGGCGAAGAGAGGTTATGAGTCCAGAAGAAAATTCTACACACATTTAACAGTCTTGACATTATGGAAATGATAAGGCCGAAACAGATAATCACTTTATATGTTAAAGGGATCTGCTGATTGCTTATTTCAGATGTAAATATGAGGAATGCTATAGTTGATCGTGTTGAAATGCTATAGTTGATCGTGTTGGGGAAGGAAGGCCTTCATTTTTTTTTGCTTTTTTCCCTATTTAACAAACTTTACAATTCTATATTTAGAAAAAAAATTGAACAACTTTATGAATACTCATCGCCATATTCATCATTTTCAAATATATACACACACAAATTTGGCATCAATGACAAGCTTATAAAAGCTGTTCACCGTTATATAGTGTAGACACACACAAAAAATTAACCATATTCCAGTCCCCCTGATTCTTCTCAGAAATGCCCCCTTATGTAGCAATCAATGCTAAACAGCTCTACCTTAGTCTACTCTGGTTAACACCGTGTTCTTATAAAATAGGCGAAAGGGGCGACGCTGTTTAAAACTTTCTTATCTTTGTTAAATATACATTTAGAAAAATGGAATACATTTGGAAAAAAAAGTCTCGTATTAAAAAAAATAATAATAATCTTAAGGCTTCAGTAGATATGAAAAATAAGTAGATAAGTCTCAGAACTTAGATAACTCTCAGAACTTAGATAAGTCTCAGAACTTAATTCTAAATTTATTGACAGATGTTATCGACTGCGTCATTTGACCATATCGATCTGCCTTTTGAATAGTTTGGAGGTTTTAAACTTTCTTCTTTTTCTGACAAACTTAGTCTGACAACTAGAGAACGACCGAAAGTGATTTTCTGATTTCGGGCGAAACCGAATCTGGGCCGAAAGTTAAAATTGACTTTCGACCGAAACCAAAACCAAAAGCTTAACAAGACTTTCGACCGATACAGAATTTGAAACCAAAAAGCTTGACAAGATTTTCGGGCGAAACCGGAAACGAAATATTTAGATATTTTGAAATTCCTTCACACATACACTCTACATTTATTGAAAAATGGGAAAGGGAGAAAGTATCAATATTTATATTTTTTTAAGTAAAAAAATGAGACCATCGTGAATATTAATGAATAAACATGAAAGACATTCTTTGGCTTTTAACATTTTCATTTAAAAGTAATTTAAATTTCATAAAATTTCTTCTTGTTTTTTAAAGACGTTTGGTACGAGAAATGTGGACGGGATTAGGGGGGTGGTTGGGGGGGGGGAATTGATGCAAAATAGACCCTTTGATTTTATAATATAATTACAACCGAGAAGTTATACTTATAATAATTATTGTAGTTCTAATAGGGAAAATTTTCACCTATAAATCAATTAATAAGGCTAATATCACAAAACATTTTTGCGGTTATCGACATATTAATACATAGCTGTATTAATATTTTCATAGCTGTATTAATATTTACATAGCTGTATTAATATTTACATAGCTGTTTTAATATTTACATAGCTGTATTAATATTTACATAGCTGTATTAATATTTACATAGCTGTATTAATATTTACATAGCTGTATTAATATTTACATAGCTGTATTAATATTTACATAGCTGTATTAATATTTACATAGCTGTATTAATATTTACATAGCTGTATTAATATTTTGCCTAGGGGGCGTCCATTAATTATGTCAAAAAAATAGGCGTCTGGTGGGGTGAGGGGGTTTGAAAATGTTTTACTGTTGTCGACAAGGGGGAGGGAGGGGGTTTAGATCAGCTGACGTCAACAATAAATTTTTCTCTATTAATTTTTTATCTTAAAAATTGACTGGTTATTACATTATTTCAAAACATTTATAAGTTTAAATGAGTGTAAATAGTCATTTAATTTTTAGCCTTTTAACAAAATATACGATTTATTATTGTGTGTCGGTCTGTGAACTGCAGATGGCTCGTCAGAATGTTAGAACACTTTGTTAGGGCAAAGTAGTTAAAAGTTGACCGTTCTTCACCTGTAGATTTCTGTTTGTCGCATTGTTACCATGGAGCAAACCTGGCTTCTCCTTGGCAAGATGATAGCAGCAAGAAACTATGCTATAATTGTCAGCTTTACTGACAATAATCATATTTATACCACAAACCATTTTTTTCTAGTCTTTCACAATCTTTTAATTGATTCTGCATTAAACAATTTAAGTGTAAAAACGTGTAAACTTGTTGATTAACAAGCTTAAGATGTTATGAAATGTTTTTCGTACTTTTTTTTGGTCATAAAAATAGATCCACACAAAGTAAAATTTATTTATACATTTATTTAAATTATTATTTTTTTTGTGGGGGGTGGGGGGCGAGTGCAGGGGGTTAGAAAATGTTGAAATAATTAACAGAAATTATTATTTTTTTTGTGGGGGGTGGGGGGCGAGTGCAGGGGGTTAGAAAATGTTGAAATAATTAACAGGGGGGCGGGGGTCATTGAACCTTTGACAGTTGTTGACAAAAAAAAAGGGGGGGGGGTGTTCAGAAATTGTGAAATAATTGTTGACGTAATGAATGAATGACTCCATAGTACCAACACATGAGACTTTCCGTGCTGGTGATGTTATTATTTCGTTCGGCCACCAACCTCCGTCCACCCCCCATTGGTTGGGGGGGGGGGATTTTTTTTAAACGGGTCTCTTAAAATTGTTGTCCTGACGGGTCTCGGCATAGAATCGCAAAGACATCTAAAATTAGTCACCAAAATCATAATAACAAACAGGTCTGCAGTAAGCTTGCTACATACTTATTATACGAACCCATGATACATGCACTCGTGTGTTATTTCGTCAATAACAATGTTAATAAGCATGATAATGATGAATTTCAAGAAATGAATGAGTTGGAGAAGCCTAAAGTTCCTCTTTTTATAACAAAAAAATTAAAACAAAAATAATAATGGAAATATTACCAATTCCTAGGATTATTCAATATTATTCCCCATTGCCTATGACAACATTGATGAACATGATAATGATAAATCAAAATGAATATCATAAAGGAATGAATTGAATTAACGTTGGTTTCCAAATTTTATTTTTGAAAAAATGAAAAAAAAAATAAAGATATAAATATTACAATTCCATTAGTTTTTTCTTTTAAAAATGTTTAAATTCGTCTTGGCCTAATTGAAATTTAATTGTTTGGAAACAAAGGACAAGAAGGCCATCATTCAGCCGTGAGCAGCTTGGCCTAATTGAAATTTAATTGTTTGGAAACAAAGGACAAGAAGGCCATCATTCAGCTGTGAGCAGCTTGGCCTAATTGAAATTTAATTGTTTGGAAACAAAGGACAAGAAGGCCATCATTCAGCTGTGAGCAGCTTGGCCTAATTGAAATTTAATTGTTTGGAAACAAAGGACAAGAAGGCCATCATTCAGCTGTGAGCAGCTTGGCCTAATTGAAATTTAATTGTTTGGAAACAAAGGACAAGAAGACCATCATTCAGCTGTGAGCAGCTTGGCCTAATTGAAATTTAAATGTTTGGAAACAAAGGACAAGAAGGCCATCGTTCAGTTGTGAGCAGCTTGGCCTAATTGAAATTTAATTGTTTGGAAACAAAGGACAAGAAGACCATCATTCAGCTGTGAGCAGCTTGGCCTAATTGAAATTTAATTGTTTGGAAACAAAGGACAAGAAGGCCATCATTCAGCTGTGAGCAGCTTGGCCTAATTGAAATTTAATTGTTTGGAAACAAAGGACAAGAAAACCATCATTCAGCTGTGAGCAGCTTGGCCTAATTGAAATTTGTTTGGAAACAAAGGATAAGAAGGCCATCATTCAGCTGTGAGCAGTTTTTGCAGTGTATTAGTCTTATGCCATACGATGACAGCAAGACGTCGAGCAAAAATGAATATCGGATGGCCGGTCTAGAGACGGACAGACAGTCTGACTTCTGGAAGATAACCGAAAACCTCAGTCACTTTCGGCCACATGGCCAAAGCCGAAGTTTCAATCACTTTAGACCGAAACCGAAATTAAACCAAAAGTTAACATTTCTGTTTCGGCCGATAACGAAACCAGGCCGAAATTGATCAAACGCCAACTTTTCACGCCAAAACCGAAGCCGACGCCAATATTCGGTCGGTCTCTACCGACAACAGATATTTTCTGAAACACTTAGTCTGACAACAGACATTTTTCGCCATTCTTATATTTATGTCATTATTTGATGAAATATAATAAGATATTTTTTTATGTAAATGAATATAAAAATAATTGATCTAGACGCTGCTCCTAAATACAACAGCCGGTATTTATTGGTTAATGTTACGTCTGGCATGACTCAAAATGTAATCTATACAAATATTATAAATTTTAAAAATTATAGATCTTATTGCAGGCTTAAGTTAGTTAAAACATCACCCACCCCCGCCCCACTAAATTAAAAAAAAAAAAAAAAAAAAAAACAAAAAAAAAAAAAAAAAAAAAAAAAAAAAAAAAAAAAAAAAAAAAAAAAAAACAAAAAAAAAAAAAAAATAATAATAATAATAATAAAAAAATTTAAAAAAAGAATTAAATTATTTTTTTATAGCTATTGAACAAAAGTAATCACTTAATCTAAATCTTGCAATACATTTGTTAAAATTCTCAAAACATGCAGATCATCGACCTTAGACAACCTTCTATGTTTGAGAGTAGTAATCTTAGCATATTATGTAGAAGATTAAAATAGCAGTGAATAGCTTAGAGCAGCCGTTCTCAAGCTGTTGGTCGAAAGACCCTTACACAAGGATCGCCTAATATTTACAGGAGCGTAACTGGGTTTTTTACACCCTTGGCTAATTTATTTAGAGATTTAGCGGCGCCCTTTTGAACTGGCGCAGGCCGGCGCCCTGGGCAACTGCCCCAATGCCAAGCCGTTGTTACGCCACTGCATATTTATGAAGTAGCAACGAACATAATTATCTGGTTGGGGGGATCACCACAACATGAGGAACTGCATTAAAGTGTCGAGGCATTAGGAAGGTTGAGAATCAGTGGCTCAAAACAATAAGTTTGACCCTTATTCTTACATAAATTTGAATATTTCTTTATAAGATAATTTTTTTAAACCTAATTTTTGAACTGGAACTCTCTCACCAGGTTTTTTTTTTTTTTTTTTAATTTTCTGAGGGGCGTCTTGGCCGACTATTTCAACACACTTGTTCCTGTCACGCCTTCGACATAAATTTGAATATTTCTTTATAAGATAATTTTTTTAAACCTAATTTTTGAACTGGAACTCTCTCACCAGGTTTTTTTTTTTTTTTTTTTAAATTTCTGAGAGGCGTCATGGCCGACTATTTCAACACACCTGGTCCTGTCAAGCCTTCGGCGCCGTACATCAACGGCAATCACAGTCGCCAGAGCTCACTGGGCAGCGGCTACTCGCACGGCAGCAACAAGGAGTCGGACGTGAGCGGAGAGTTCTCCTCGGACAATGCCAGTGAGAGCCAGGTGATCCTCAGGGACGGCGGAGACTTGACCGGAGAGAGCAGGACGGAGGTCACGGCGTCGAGTTTTGTCTACGAGAACGTTGGACTGTGAGTACCCTGCCATTTTCTATTCTTGGTGAATCTTTTTTACCCTCATGAGAACGTTGGGCTGTGAGTACCCTGCCATTTTCTATTCTTGGTGAATCTTTTTTACCCTCATGAGAACGTTGGGCTGTGAGTACCCTGCCATTTTCTATTCTTGGTGAATCTTTTTTACCCTTATGAGAACGTTGGGCTGTGAGTACCCTGCCATTTTCTATTCTTGGTGAATCTTCTTTACCCTCATGAGAACGTTGGGCTGTGAGTACCCTGCCATTTTCTATTCTTGGTGAATCTTCTTTACCCTTATTTAGTTTTCACCATTGTGTTTGTTCTGAGAAGACAATTTTTGGGCACAAGAAGAAAGTCTTTAAAAACCTACGCGTAATCGATTTTCTACGCTTTTATAACACCTCTTTACTGAAACTGGAAAACTTGTAGCATGCCAATTGGGATTTGATGTCCCGGGAAAAAAAATGAAGTTGTGAAAAATTCAAGGTCAGTTTTTAGCGGTAACTGTGGAGACACGAAATGGATGCCTTGCTGTTGCCAAATTACACCGATAAGAGAAAATCACAGTTCTTCTTCTTCTATATCTTAAGGGCCCACGATCAATTTATTGATCATTTTGGCTCCTATGCATGCAGATGGGATTTGCAATGTTTCTGTTACTGGTGTTGATGAGGAAATCATGCACTAGGGGTTTAAAGGCTGGAGGCAATAGACACAAATGTGTCTAGTCTAGTGTTGTCGCCTCAACCGTTCCTTTGGAAAGATTGTTCCAGTCCCTGATTGTCTTGGGCAGGAATGAGCAGCTCCTATACTGGCTTCTTGCTGGTAGGAGCCTGAATTGCCTGTTATGGCATCGTCGCTGTCTATGGGGGAGAGGGACGAGTTTCTGTTTAATACTGGAACAGTGGACCAGCCCATTATTTATCTTGTACATTATGGAGAGCCTGGATTTTCGTCGTCGTTTCTCCAATGGTGACCAGCCTAATGTTTCTAGCATGCTGCCAACACTAGAGGTATTCCTGTAGCGGTTTCGGACAAAGTGTGCTGCTCGTCGCTGGACCGCCTCCAACCTGTCAATGCTCTTCTGGGTAAATGGGTCCCAGACTGAAGATGCATAATCTAAAATCGGACGGATAAAGGCTTTATATGCTCTTTCTTTCACACAGGAGTTGCCAATCTTTAGATTTCGCCTTAAGAACCCTAGGGTCTTGTTTGCTTGGTTACATACATTGTTAATATGCTCGTCCCAGCGGACCTCTCTTTGAATGGTAACACCCAGGTACTTTACGGAGGAAAGTATATGGCCGTGCAGTTCGTATTGGTAGTGTAGAGGAGTACAACTTCTAGAGACTGATACACTGATAGTGTCTGGCACTTGGCAGGGTGAAATTCCATGTCCCAGCTTATCTCCCACTCAGCTAACAGATTGAGATCCTGTTGTAGTACTTCCTTGTTTTGTAGTTGATTTTTACTTCTTTACTCTTAAAAAAAGCCTGAAATATGTAAAAATCGACTGCTTTTTTAAGGCTTAAATAGGTTTTGGAAAGACTTTGGATCAGTGTTTCTTTCAGTGGGTGGGTGGGGGTGGGGCTCTCAGAAGTTTGGTTGGAACAGTGCACCTATCAAGACCCAAAAATTAGTTTAGTGGCGCCGAAGGACAGCTCTGACTCCTACATATCCTATCCCAAAATAAAGTGAATTCATTCCGGTTGTGACAGCCCCTTGTTGTTATGTTTTTAGCCCCAGGAATCTATATAGTCCGAGTATATATATATACCAAAGCAATTAGAGGTTGCAGGGTGGCAGAGCGGTCTAAACTGAGTCAATCCCAATCTAGTGGCCTGGAGCTCAATCCCCATCTAGTGGACTGAAGCTCAATCCCCATCCAGTGGACTGGAGCTCAATTCCAATCTAGTGGACTGGAGCTCAATCCCAATCTATTGGACTGGAGCTCAAACCCAATCTAGTGGACTGGAGCTCAATCCCCAGAAGACGCACATACAAGAGAAAACCATCCCCATCACCCCGGAGTGGATGGGACTCGATGGCCTTGGATGGCAACTTATCTAAGAGGGGACAAACTCCGAAATCAAACCTGGGGCTGGAGTCACGTAGACGGCAAGACATTGAAAGCTCCTACGACGTAGAGCGAACAGGACACACTGCTGGTCACCTACTTCATCCCGGTCATTTTCCTGTCATCTTAACTAATTTTGGCATATTTATGGACTATCAAATAATCAATGGTTCCACTACTTCAAATATTTTTTATCAGCGAAAATAGCAATTTTACCACTATTTTGGCAATTTTTTTTTTTAAATAACGATTTTTTTCTTCTTATTTTAACAAAATTAGGTTTTGTTTTATTGTTAACAGGCTACGCACTTTCTACGTTTGGGGGGGGGGGGGGGGTGGGGTGTAAACACCCCCCCCCCCCCCCCCCCCAGGGGGGGGGGGGGGGTGGTTTTCTACACCCCCCCCCCCCCCCCCCACCTTTTGATTTTCTTCCAATTTCCACGAAGAGATCCTGAAAAAAAAATTTTTGTAGACTAAAAAAAAATTACATTGACAATATAGGCCTACTCTTTTTATTTAGTTAAGGACTTGTCAACATGATATGTTGTCTATTTGAGTCTTTATGTCAAACTTTTTTATGACCATGATCGTGTTGTGTGTAGATCGAAAATCAACTCCCCTCTCCCCCTCCCCCGTGATCCATTGGGATATTCACGGTTTTTGTGTGGTCTGATTAGAAAAGAGAACCGAATGGATCAGTGCACTCATGTGTGACGTATTGATTTGGGTTACGCCTCAGCTCTAAACTATTACAGGGGCGGATTCTTTTCAGGGGTGCGTGGCCATGGGTGTGTGATTTAGGAGAGAGGCCGGGGGGGTTATAAGTTTTATAGGTACTTCGCCGTACCCCAACCGGTGGTTATCTGGTTTAGGAAATAATACAACTGTTGAGCGTATGTTATTTTGTACTGGAAGTAATTGTTGGAAGAAAACCGTAATCTTTATTCCTTTATGTTTGACCTGAGAGAAAAAACACCCGAGTCCTATTTTAGTGCATGGGTATAAACTCCGCCTGCGCTTATGCCCAGTACCAAATAATGTTTGCCGTCTCATAAAATACTGCTGTGTTGCAGTTAGTTGAAACGGTACGGTTTAAGCCCCTCCCGTGCTTGACAATGCTTGAGTCGCTGATTGAGACTTTATCAGTTTAATTTGTGTGAAGAGCATGTCTTCACTCTCGGTGAACATTATCGAGAGTTGATTCATTATGGATACTGGCGATTCGGATGTCCACGTTGACGGGTGAGTGGTACTCAGTGCGTCCACGATTGGGTCAAGTGGGAAGGGTGAGAGTTGCTAGAGGGGGCCGTGCTCAGCAACGGCAGCGGTGGACAAGGTTTCTTCTTAGAACTAAACTTAAGATATCGGCCCCGAGTTTTGTTTTATGGCTGAAAAAAACAACAAATGAACAAACACGGCAAGTGATGATGTGTTAGATTTTTTTCTTCTATGTCTATGGTCGACTTTCTAAGAAACATCGGTTTGTGAGCGATTCGCTCTTTGGTCAATGTGCTGAGCAGTGTGTTCCTAGCCAGTAGCTATTATTTGTTTTTATATCCACCACTGTCTTTATACAAAACTGTTGCAATCGCTTTGTATAAACCTGTGATATTGCTTTATATAAACCTGTGATATTGCTTTATATAAACCTGTGATATTGCTTTACATAAAACTGTGTTATCTCTTTATATAACACCGTTTTATTGCTATGTATAAAATGTGATATCTCTTTAATTGTGCATAACAGTAGGAATGCACGGGCTCATTTAAAACGATGAAATGCAATGGCAGAAATATTTGATCTGTGGTTGTTGTTCAAATTTATCCCCGAGGCTAACAGCAAACTTATCACCTTTTCACAATTACGATAATTTTATGTCAAAATCGAATAATTTAACTTAAACTTTCCAAAACTCCAAAAAAATACTTTAGTAAATTTAAATCTAAAACTCCGTTTCAAATGTATTGCAAATACTTGTATACTATGTCATGATTATGTCTCTTTGATAAAATTTTTATGTACAGCGCGGTGAGCCCAGCCCTAGGCTGCGGTACCGCGCTATACAAGACGTCTTATTATTATTATTATTATTATTATTATACTACAAATATATTTATGAAAGTCGTTATGCACCAACCATTTGGTGAACTTATAAAAAATAAATAGAAATAAGGCGACTAAAAAGCTGACACGTTAATCTACTAAAAATCCATGAAGTGTCAAAGAGGATTAAACAGGTTTATTTTACATACACCCACATGAAATATATACACACACATATGTTCAGCCGAGCATATCGAGAATACACAGGCTACAGAAGGTATTAGAAACTGAATGCTGCAATAATAGCAGCATGTGAAAAGTGGGTTGGAGGGGTAGTGTGTGTGTGTGTGTGTGCAAAGGGAGATAGGGGGTGTTCATCAAGCCATCTGATCTGGTTGCCTTTTAAAAATACGCCATAAAGTATGGCAGAGCTCTTAAAGCTTAAAACTGAATATATTGATTTTTTTTCCTAACCCGCCAACGCAGGCTAATTTACAATCCCTTTTAATTTTTATACCTTGTATGATGACTTTCATCGAATATATGCGCAGATCTTTTGATACAGCGCCCCCCCCCCCCCCCCCCCTCAAATCGAGAAGATGTGTACACTAATAAAACGAAATTATATTTTTAGTTTAAAAAAAACACCTAAATTGTCATTTATATAATTTTTTTTTTTTTGTAAAGTATTTGGCGCCTTCCGCCTTTCAGCAATTACAATGAGTTGAACCTATGAAAATCAGCTGGACAGATTTGACAACTCGTATATTTAAGGCTGATCTTCCTAAAGGGGGCTAACACTTTCCGAACTATAACTAGCGTACTGCTCAGAAGATTTGCGGCTCCTGATCATAAGCCGAAGTTTATAATTCTGTTTTTCCACATATATGGGTACATTCATTTATTTATCTGCTGCAACTTTACACGTTTAAAGACTTTAATAACACGGTATTAAGCTAACTTTACATCAATGTAAAGGATAATAATTATAATATAATTCTTGGTAATTACTGAGCATGTGCAATCTTTTTTTCTAATCATATTTCATACAAAATGCATGACTTTAAAAGTAGGGATAGGTTGTTAACTATAAATCGAGTCTTTGCATAAAGAGGAACACCGCGATGCTCGATCCCTTGACGGTTCTGTCCATGTTTAAAAAAAAAAAAATTGATTAGCATATTTTTAAATGTACTCAATTCCAATTATGATGAGCTAGATAAATTGAAACCTTAAATAAAAATGATATTAAAAAAAACAACAAAAAAACAAATTAAGAATTTAGCAGGTGTAGACAAATAGCTCACAGTTCATTGATTATTATTAAATCGAAGGCGTTTGCGTTGTCTTTAAGAGTATTACTTTTGTAACATCTTTTCCCAAAATAACAGTGTTTTAAAAAAAAAAAAGCCGTACACCTTGTATAACACAACCAGGTCAAGCAGAGCCGTCGACTGACTTTTCGAAGCCACTTCTCAGCTTTATCCGCCCCCCACTTCCCCCCCCCCCCCCCCCCAAATTAAATGAATTTAGCTTTAGTTGCGGACATTTACCCCCCCCCCCCCTTTCCACGCACCCTAGCTACGCCTCTGGACATTGGCGCTGTTCAGGGGAAAATTGGAAATGTCCCCCTCCCCCCTCCCCCCCTTTTCTCCCCATAGTCTGCAAGAAACGCCGGATACAGAGATAACGGTGATATTTTCTAGATTCAAACAATTGATCCTACTGTATAGAAATGCAGACGGAAGGACGATCGATAAATCCATGAGATTTTATTATGATAAGTTGTAATTGTGTATTCTAAATATGATATCTCATTCCCAGTCAGCTGTAGAAGGGCGCAGTACAAAGGGTGTAGTACAAAATGAATAAGCCAAAAGTGGATTTTTTCATTAACTATGCATACATTTCTTGAAATACCTAACTTTAAATAACTGCGTTTAACAAGTACACACACACGTCCACACGCACACGTACACAAACAAACACAAATATACACATACTATTATATATATATATATATATATATATATATATATATATATACCTTTTTCACACGTAATAATTT
>CAXITT010000943.1:114310-136559 GCA_964033795.1 Lymnaea stagnalis
AAATGGGGGGGGGGGGGGCTAAAGCTTTTCCCTATCATGTGGCCCTAACCCTAGTTACGCCACTGATAATTTGCACTTAGTTTAAAAGCTTTAAATTTATGAAACCCTTCCAAAACTGTGCGTCATCAGACCGGTTAATAAGTGTCTTCGAGCCGTGTGCTCAGAGAGTGTCCACGAACGGTTTGGACATAACTAAATGCGATTTGGATGATAAGTACGGTGAATGCGATGCAGCAATGAATCCTAAGTATGTACATTTTCAACATTACATCTGTAACGCATTTGGATATGTGGCATTTATATCCATATAACCTTTAAATAAAGTTACTGGAGTGTCCAACCTGCTTTGTGTGCATCGTTAAACTTGTGTAATGGAGTGAAACAGGTTTGTGCACCCGGATTCACATATGGCTTTGTGCATGCTACGTTTGTTTACTTTCTTAGTCATACGCGGGCGGCTCCTCCCCTGATTTGAACACTGCCAAAGTGTCCTCGTTTTATAGTTATTTTAATTGTTTCTATAGTATAGTAGTTACTATCCCAATGTCTCATTTTTATTGTAGTTAGCTTACATGTTTTTAATAATTGTAAAGCGCTTAGAGCTTTAAGGTAAGCGCTATATAAAAATGCCTAAATAAATAAATAAATTTGGTCCTCTGTTACGTACTCTTAAGGAAAAATAATTCCTTTTTTTTTTGTGATCGACATCATAGTTATAATCAAACTGTGGGCGCTTGAGGTTCCCAAGTGTTAATCAATATGTTGACTTGTCATCGAGGTTCTCAAATGTTGATCAATATGTTGACCTGTCATCGAGGTTCTCAAATTTTGATCAATATGTTGATTTGTCATCGAGGTCCTCAAATTTTGATCAATATGTATTATGTTGACCTGTCATCGAGGCTCTCATGGACTTTTTTTTTATTTAACACATTATCAATATTTAAAAATTTTGACTTTTTTTGCAAAGAGTTTTTATTAAATGAAAAAATTAAAAGCTTAAATTTAAATCATGGCTCTGACATACGTTTTTAAACACAAAAAAAAAAAAAATCATTTTGTAACAAAAAAATTATGTCTCAAATGAATCCTTGAAAAAAGCTTAAGCTTATTTGTGTAATTTTACTTTGTATTATGTTTACTTAAAAACTAGCAGGTAATCTAATCTATTGCTGTGTTATGCGATTCGAAATTCTTGTCTTTATAATTATCGAATTTGAAACGGGGATTAGATATTGTCTTGCAACACTACAGGATTCAACGAAATACTTTATGATACAAATCTCTTCACAAAGCCTGCATTAAAACATCCCGTCATTTTTGTTTAGTGAAAAGCTTTTGAGAGGAAAGAGGAAGGGGACACATTTATATGATTTTGATTGTTATATATATATATATATATATATATAAATTTTTACCTACCGTCTGATTGATCATACAAATTTAAAAAAAATTAAAATTTCAGAAATACAGAAAAGAAAGATTTGTCAGTCTTACCAAATCGTCCACTTAACAAGACGCTCAGCGCAGCGCCCCCTGGGACAGCCAAGGCAAAGGCCGCCAAAAGTCCTTATTCAACAAGTAAGTTGTTGAGGAGTTAATTTCTTTACATAAAGTTTTTGCATATTTATAGATTTGGAATAACTGGGTGGCCGCGTGGCTGGCAGACTGTGCGGCTATGTGTCTTTATGGTTGGTTGTCTAGATGGCAGTTTTGTTGTGGGACTATTTGTCTGTGTGGCTGTCTCCCCGAATAGCTCTCTGGCATTGACATGCCTTGCAGACAAACTCTCTGACAGCGATGGTGGGGTAAATTTAGAGGGAAAAAAAAACTTTGACTCCAAATATTTGCTGACCATGAAGTAAATCCTGAAAGAAAATCTGGAGATGTGCCTGACATTGAGCTCAAATACCCATTCTCTCTCACTGCATTGGACATTTGGCGTTTCTCTGAGCCCACTTGGAATTAGGGACCCGCAGCATCGCTGGAGAGAATCCCAGTGAAATTACATAATTTTGGTGCCATCTTGATAATATAAAATAATATAAAAGCAAACCTAAAATTTGCCTTTCGATATTATTCTTTTTTTATTTTTTTTTGGGCTCTATTTTTGTGAAATCATAAGTCTTTGGTTCTGTTTACTTTTACTTTTAAAATGTAACTGTATTTAAATTTAAAAAAAAAATATATATTTCAACAGTTGCATATATTATAAAAAAGGAGTTTTAGAATCTTAACAGACCGTTTATTTGTACAATTTAAAAAAAAATGTATATTTAATCAATATAAACATACGTTTTATGCTTTCAGTACCAAGTACGATACCGGAGGAGGAGATCACCATACCCAACGATGCGAACATCTCCAACTTCACGTGCGACCAGCTGGCAAATTTCCTGCGGTGTCTCAAGACGGACGAGAGGATCATCTCACACCTGCACGCGAAGTCCATAGACGGGAAACGTTTCGCCAAACTCAGGGACTCCGAGCTGGAGAACCTGGGCATGAAGAACGCCGTCGTTCTGTTCTTCCGGGAGAAGAGCAATGTCAAGGTTAAAAGAAAAGGACCGTTTATGCTGTAATTGATTGTGTGTGAGAAGGAGATGAAAAAGTTTGTTTGGAGTTTGAGAAGCGCACGATTTTGAAAATTAATGTTCTACACGGGATATCTGTTTATTCAAAAGTAAAATGTACAGTTTTCGAAAAGTACCAGAAAAAAAAAAACGGAATTTCTTAGGTATGCACGAGTAAGGATGAAATATATATTTTTTCCATTTGCATCGCCCGAAATGTGAGGTAATGTGACGGAGCTGACCAACAAAACACTATCTTACCGACTAGTTAAATTCGTGCAAATAAAAGTAATGAATGACTGGCAAAGGGCTAGATTAAGGCATCTGACAAGAGCCCACGTTAAGGGCACGTGAACTATAGCACTATCCTTATAAAGCAGACTGTAATTTACTAATGCCTTTAAATCTGAGGTACATGGTGTACCTTGACTTGAGACTTGAGGGTACCTCGAAGTTCCTGGTCACGTTGCGCTGCTGGTTCACTATAAGTACACCAGTCTTCTAAACTTAGTTAGCGTCAATATAGTTTCCTTTCCAGTCGGCCAAAGATAATGAAGGTAAATGAGTACAATTATAGTTGGGGAAAAGAAAAGGGAAGAAACACATTTATGATAACGATATGTTTTAAAAGAAGTGACCGATCATTTATCACGTTACATAAATTTTTTTTCTAAAATTTAAAACACTTCCCCAAAACTAAAAAAACTACAAAAACAACAACCTTTCGTTGCTTTTCTTATTCTATCATAAAATCAATCATATGTATCGATATAGATTAAACTCATATCAACATCCAAACAATCCCCGCCCACCACCTTACCGTACCCCACCTTTTTTGTTTGTTTAACTAAAGTTTGGTAACCACATCTTTGCGGTATTGTTGTTCGTCCCTCGCGTGTCATGCGAAGATGACCAGGGCTATGTTCAACGATGAGTACACACGTGACCTTACAGTCCTATTCAGTGTCTGGAAAGCTTTCCCCGCACGTAGGACACATTATGTTTTGGATCCTATTTATTGGATTTTAGTCGATTCTGATTTTCCTTACCGTGCGCTCACTCACGGGAGTGAGCAGTGAGCTAAACCTCTATTGTTTTTGCTCTTTATGATACATCCCATTATTCGGTGCATGTCAATATGAGGAGCAGCATGATACGAGAGCAACAAAATCAATTGTCTTTAATTATTGTGCAATGTAGCAATTCTTTCAATTATTTCATGAATATGTGTGCATAATTTATATCTACCGAACGTCTTTAAATGTGAGGGATTTTTAATATTATGAAGTCTAACCTATTCTTACCAGCTATCGTTTTCTGTTGTATGTAAAGCGAGAGCTGTTCTTCCGCTGCAATATCCTAAGCAGTGGCGTAGCGAGTGATTGTGCCGCCCGGGGGCGGACTTTGAGTTTGCTGTCCTTCCTCACTCCAAAAAACACAACTCAGAAATATGTATATACTGCTTTTTGGCACAGTGAAACCTGGAAAAAAAACGAAGCTGGAAATGGTACTGTCCCTGGCATATGCAAAAATCGCCCCAGAATGGACCTGAGATTTGGAGGAGAAGGTAATCAAGGGCGTTGAAGGCTCCCAAGCTAATGTGAGAACGAGGGCTGGTGTGGGGCTTATTAAGCACTTCCCCTGAAGTATTTTGATCAGTTCAAAATAAAAGGATTCATGTAGGGTGCATACAACTACATTATTCAGATTTATTGCCAGCGTTAAAGGGGTATGTTGCTCCATGTTTTGTTTCTTCGTCTTTATTATTGCCATCGTACTACATGTTCAAACCTGTAGCCCATGGGTCTCACGCCCCCCCCCCCCCGCCTCGGCGTTCTACAATCACCATCCATGGAAGCTAGGTGTCTTTATGTTGACTGTACCTAGTCCCTCGTACGATTGCCATCGTACTACATGTTCAAGCCTGTAGCCCATGGGTCTCACGCCCCCCCCCCCGCCTCGGCGTTCTACAATCACCATCCATGGAAGCTAGGTGTCTTTATGTTGACTGTACCTAGTCCCTCGTACGACAATCACCATCCATGGGACAATAAATAGGAAGATAGGTGTCTTTATGTTGACTGTACCTAGTCCCTCGTACGACAATCACTATCAATGGACAATGAATAGGGCAGCTAGGTGTCTTTATGTTGAATGTACCTAGTCCCTCGTACTACAATCACCATCGATGGACAATGAATAGGAAGCTAGGTGTCTTTATGTGGACTGTTCCTAGTCCCTCGTACTACAATCACCATCCATGGACAATAAATAGGAGGCTAGGTGTCTTTATGTGGACTGTTCCTAGTCCCAAGTACTACAATCACCATCATGGACAATGAATAGAAAGCTAGGTGTCTTTATGTGGACTATACCTAGTTTCTCGTACTACAATCACTAGCTATGGACAATGAATATAAGGGCAGCTGTACCCATAACATCATAATGATCTGTAGTAACTGATAGCGAAATAAAGTTGTGCGTCTTTTGCGCCGAAAATGTCGCACACCGCTATGTAGAGAAAAAAAAGGGCTACGCCACTGATCCTAAGCAATGACACTAACAGTTATATTGGTACCTAAGAGCTATATTGAACAACTATATATATATAGGCATGTGTAACAAAGAATGGTGTATTATAGCAGTTAATGATTTTTTTTTATTTCACGAAGTAATTTATTGATTTCTTTCATTTTTTGTTGTTGTCTATTTTAAGATTATATTTTTAGGTTACAAACAACAACAACGTGTCATTATTCATGAGTAACCGAAAACAACAGGGTTTTATAGATAAAAATACAAATTTTCTGATAAATATATATGCAATAAATACGTTAAAAGGCGTAATTTATATATATATATATATAAATCAAGATACAAGCTATGTAAAGTTTCGCAGATCTTTGAAAGCATGCGTTTTGCATATAGAATATCAAGCCGGACTCTAAACCATTGGTCTGTGAGACGGTTTATTCTATTCTTTTGTTAAAAATAAAGTTATAAAATGTGTGCCCTGTTTTCTATAGTATTGAAGACATGTTCTTAAATTGTTTTTGTTAATTAAAAAAAAAAAAAGCAATTGATGACGCTGCCCAGATTTTTTAGACATGTTCTATTGGATTTTGTTCTTGATTCATACAATGTTTACTTTTCAGAATTGACCTAGAAATTCAAGGTATATAATTTGTGTGTATACATTAATCTAATGTAACATAAATAAGAATTCATTTGACAAGTTTCCAAGTATGTAAAAAAAAAAAATAAAAAAAAAATAACAACCCAAAAGCAACAATATTCATGTACAAGATTGTCTGCGAAAAAAAAAAATGTACTGGTGCAACAATTTTTACTTTTCAGAATTGAACTAGAAATTCAAGGTATATAATTTGTGTGTATACATTAAACTAATGTAACAAAAATAAGAATTCATTTGACAAGTTTCCAAGTATGTAAAAAAAAAAAATAAAAAAAAAATAACAACCCAAAAGCAACAATATTCATGTACAAGATTGTCTGCGAAAAAAAAAAAATGTACTGGTGCATTTAATGTGATTTGCAACTGTTTTCACCCTGTACATAATATATCGCTGAATTAGCTAGAGTCCTATAACTATAACATTTCACCATGTATATTTGATATCTTTGAGATGTTGACAGTCATTAAAATTGTAAAAAATGTATGCACCTATTGCTCAAACCGAAATAAACACAACCTTTAATATGTTGTATCTAGATCTTTGCATGTATGAGTTAATTTTTTTTCATAAAAAAAAAGTAGAAGTGATCATCTGAAGTAATAAAAAAATAGATGCTTTCAACTACACAAAAATTAGAAGTTACCTTTGCAGTAAAAAAAAAACAAAAACAGAAGTTTCTATTGGCAGTAGAAAATAGAATTTATCATCTGCAGTAAAAAAAAAATCGAAGTTATCATGTGCTGTAAAAAATTAGAAGTCTTCTGTAGATAAAAATAAGGAAATCTGCAGTTTACATTTATCATCTGCATTAAAAATAAAAAGTCTTCTAAAAAAAAATAAATAGAATTATCATCTGGTCGGAAAGTAATTCGTCAAACTAAGCTATTGCCAACGTGAGAAGTGTCAACTCGAAGATGACTGTGTACTGATTTGTCACGTTGATTTAAATCAACTCTGAATACCATAAGAGGAGGGGATGAAAGGATTTTATGTTTCTTGCTTGTAAAGAGATTTTGTTTAAACATAGTTTTACCAGTTACATTGTCTAAAAAAAAAAAGTGGGAGGGGGGGGGGAATCCGTTTTTTTTTAGTTAGCATTAAGTATTTATGAAAATTACGTTGTTTTTTTTTTGTACCAGATTTTAGAAAATAATAATTCGGTATTTTTGAATTTAAAAAATTTCTATCAACTGAATATTGGGAAATTGATATAATTTTTCCCTCAGATAAAAGTACACATTAACAATATATATGATGCCTTTTGTAAAAATCTCATGTCGTTTTAACATAAAAGTGATGCTCATAACACCATTTATAAAAACCATCCCTTCAAAAATTCCATAAAAAGTATAGACCTTTCTAAAAAAATATAATTTTTGTTAACTCTAATAAACTTTGGAAATATTTAGAAAATTATTTCATGTATATATTCAACTTTCCATGGGGACCTTTTCCCATGCTTTTTCGCGATATGTTTTGCCCCCCCCCCCCCCCGGCCCAGCATTTTTACCTCCCCTTTCCCCAACGCTAATCAATGTGACAGTATGAGGTAAAATCTAAGCTTGTGCTAAATGATACCCTGGGGCGAGCCAGCCTCAACCGGAGTGAGTTCAGTTTATTTGTTGTCCTCGCCGCCATATTGTCTCTCACGACGCGTGAAAAAATGTCTTTCCCCGGTCAAACTATCTCATAAAAGCACTGAATACAGGTAGACTCTTTTTCAAAAAAATAATTTAAAAAATTGATTTTGAAATATTCACAAATTTGTTGGGATTGGCTCCCCAGAATTGCCCACCCCCCGCCCCCACTCCACTAAGGAGCCGTATGCGCCCTTGATTTATCATCAACGACCAAATAAAAAGGGTAAGACAGATTAGGGATTAACCTGAAAAAAGAACGCAACAAAACAACGAACGTGACGGCAGAAAGCCTTCGTCAGCGAACAAAACAAACAGAAAAAACGGTATAAAAAATAAAATAAGAAATAGCACTGAGCTTAGAAGTAGTATCCGTGGGCATGAAAAGAAATGTGACAAAATGTAAGTTAGTGAGAGATTAAATAGGGAAGAATGACAGAAAAGGGGAGAAAAAGTTCACTACGACAGGTCAGGATGTCGAGTGGCGGAGCTAGGGTCAAGCTGTGAAAAGAGACATGACACTCATCCCATGTGGCATCAAAGTGCCATAAGTCAGGATAAACCTGTGTTCCAAATTCAACCAGCTGGGTGTGTTTGTGCAAGTCACGATCGCACTTATTGAAAAGTCCGTCTTGGCCCGGTGGTCGCTACTTTTGAAGAGTTTGGAGACGGGACACTGTTTATCTTGTGTAATGTTACGGAGGTGTTCGGTGCACCTGTCAGAGAGATTTTCCCCTTGTTACCCAAATAAAAAGGACAGTAAAGCAGATCATTATCTCCATTTTTTGTTTGTATTTGCAATGTCTTGCGGCTTAGCTCGTGTTCGTGTCGCTCTGGTCTGTCTAAGATTATTGTCGCATTTCCCTTTCACGATACAAACTCTGTTTTCCAAAAATGCGCCCTCATACATATAAGAATGAGATATGTTGATCGTAACTCCAAAGAACGAAAAAAGATTTAAATACGATCGGATTCTTAAAAATGATCATAGTTATTTTTTTTAATTATTTAACGAAAATCGAATAAATTTGAAATGCGCAAAAAATATTATATATCCGCTTTTATTTAAATAAAAGTTTAAGTAACTATACTAATAAAAGGCAAAGCCCTCACTGACTTACTCAATCACTCACTGACTCATCACTAATTCTCCTAATTCCCCTGTCGATAGAAGCCTGAAATTTGGCAGGCCTATTCCTTACAGCTTACTTACAAAAACTAAGCAGGTTTCATTTCAAAACTCTACCCGGAACGGACATAACCGAGGGCCCCGAATTCGTACTTTCCCTAATATTAGCTATTTAAATAAAATTAACAACAAATACTCCAACATGGATAGATGGATATTGACCAAACTTAACACACATACACTGGAGTATCCATACTCAAATACCAAAGGGTACTGAACTCATAATATTCATACCCCTGGGGCCCATTTCATTTTTTCTAACATAAGCTACATAAATATCAATAGGCTTAATACTCCTACATGAATAGATGGATCTTGACCAAACTTATTACCCGTTACACTTGATTTATCCATATTCAAATACCGAAGGGTACTGAACTTATAATATCAATCCTTCTGGGGCCGGGGCCTAATTTCATTTTTACTAATATAAGCTAAATAAATATCAATAGGCTCACACAACACTATAGGTTTTTTGTGAATAGGTGGATCTAGGCCTAGCTTTGTAGCAATACCCTTCTTAGTTCGTCCTAAAATTTGGTGGATTAAAATCCAATCCATTCATGGCCGATCTAGAATTTTCTAGAAAGTTGATAATTTAAAAAGCTATATCTATGGCATTTCAAACCGATTTTAATAGGACACATTTTAAATCTATAATTTATCTGAATTATTTTTATAGTGCCCTCCATCTCAGACATAACCAAAACGTTACTTTATTAAATGGGCCCCCACGGGGACCTGTATTTCAATTTAATTGTTCTATAGTTATAGTAGTACAATTTAGTTGTATAATATATCGTATTCGAGAAATAATTAAGTAGAAAATTATTTTTTTACACTTTTCATGGATGATATTAAATTTAATCTAGAATGTTCTAGAATGTTCTATGGTGTTCTACGGGGATATATAATAAGATCTAAAAGCTTATTCGAACAAAATTACACTAAATATGATTCCATAGAGAAACAGGATGCTAATGGGACTCATCGGTTACGCGATCCCATCGGCAAAAAAGATACCATGGAATTCCCATCGGGTAACGGAATCAAACCGGTATCAGGATGCTATCAGGAAAAGTGATAACATCGGAAAACAGAGTTCCTAGGTGGAACGGGATCCTACAGTGAACGGTATCCGAACGGGATCGGGAGCGAATCAGGATCTTACTGGGATCAAGACACCGACGTGATCGGGATCCCAATGATAGACCCCTAAGCCGATGCCGCGCGCCGAATACGCCAACGAATGTTCATCCGCCAAAATCCGCCGGAAAATATGCGCCGCGCCGCATTAGCGGCCGTATTTCGTCCGCCGTAAATCCGCCGAAAAATGAACGAGTCGCCGTGACGTAATGTTTTTGCTTTCTTAAATTTCATGGCGTTCCCTTTTAAGATCGATTTTTTAGATGAACGATAGTCCGGAAGTTTGAAAAAAAAAGAGTTATTTATAGAGTTCTTTCGAGTTATCGTTATTTTACAATCTAAATTAATTAAATACTTCTTTAAGAAAAATAAATAAAATAAATTAATTAATTGATTAATTTAAGTTATCGTTAATCTTTTTCGTAAATATACGATTTATTATTACTCAATTATGGCTCAACGATCTTCTACTAGTAGAAATGTAAGCCTAAATTAATTGTTTCAATTAACTAGATACTAGTTTAGTCAATAAATGATGACTTTTATGTTATATCATATCTAATGTAACAATTCTATATAATGATTTTAGGTGAACTGAAATTCCTATCAGGTATTGAGTGACAGAAACTGAATGAATGAAATGTATTCATGCACTGTATTAGTAGCAATAACACTTTTTTCTGAAGTATTGTAAAAGTGTTTTATTGCTGAAGTTTTATTACTTCATTATTGGCCAGGCTTCAGCCGAATTTCAGCCGAATATTTCGTAATCAGCCGAAAATCAGCCGCAAATGTCAATTTACCGAGAAATCCGGCTAATCCGGATATCAGCCAAAAAATTATGTCAGCCCGACGAAATTAAAAAAAAAAATTCGGCTGGCAGGTCCACCCAACGAGATCTGGATTCCCACTGGATCCGGAGACTCAAGAAAATGGGATCCCACCGGGAACGGGATCACACTGGGAAAAGGGATTATGCCAGGATCGGGTTCAGAATCGGATTGGGGACTAATTCGAATTGGGGTCTTACCAGGATCGGGTCCTAATTCAAACCCGTATATACCCAACCGGATTTGGATTCCCTGTGGATCCGGAGTTAGAAGAAAATGGGATCCCACCGGGAACGGGATCTCACCGGGAAAAGGGATAGGACCGGGTTCGGGTTCAGAATGGGATTGGGAACTCATTCGAATTGGGGGTCTTACCAGGATCGGGTCCTAATTCAAACCCGTATATCTCATCCTCATCCTCATGTCCCTTAGTCATTTGACCGTTGGGGCGCCACAGATGACATGTGAACCATCCTCCTCCACTCCTCCATTCCTCTCTGTCTTCAGCACTACGCGCTGCATCGCCCAGTGTTACTCCTGTCCACTCTTTGATGTTATCCTCCCATCTTTTTCTTTGTCTTCCTCTTCTTCTCCCTCCTCTTGTGGTGCCCTGCAATATTTCTTTGGCAAGCCCTTGTTTCCTTGTGACGTGGCCGTACCATTGTAATTTGCGTTTTTTCACAGTCACCAGTAGGTCATCGTACTCCCCAATTGCCTGACGAACTCTTTCTTTCACTGTATCATTGGAGATATGGTCCCTGTAGCAGATGCCAAAAATGCTTCTGAAGCATCTCATCTCCATCGCCTTTAATTTTCTTTCAAAATCGGCTGTTAATGTCCAGGATTCGTAGGCATACTGGAAAATGGAGAGCATTTGGATTCCACATGGATCTGGAGCCACAAGAAATTGGGATCCCACCGGGAACGGGATCACATCGGTAATATTCGGATACTTGATAATTTCTTACCTTTTTTTTTCTTTAAAAAATGCTCTCCACTGCGAAGCGCGTGCATTTTGCTAGTTACTATTATAAATAACAAATACGTTTAAATTATCAACTAAGCAACTATATTAAGCATTTTATATATTTTTGAAAAAATATGAAAAAAAAAAAAAGAAATTATTATAAAAGAATTAGAGCGTAATCATATTTATTGGGAAAACCGAAAATCTGTAGTTTTTAGTGCGTTTTTTAGTGTGTTGTTAATATTGCCAAATGCAAATAAAATAAATTTGTTCTAAAACAACACGCAAATGACATCATTGCATGAATCGCCTATCTTCGCCAAAACTCTTAAGTTTTTTTTGATTTAATTACCACGCGTTAAAAAACTGATAATGTATTCCCCCCCCCCCTCTTACCAATAAAATTTAATGAATACAACTGATACCCAAAATTTTTAGTTTTTTTTTAATTAAATAACCCGCGTTAAAAAAACTATTAAGTTTTTCCCCCCCCCCCCTCTTACCAATAAAATTTAATGAATACAACTGATTGCTTTTTATATGGTTAATATAAAATTTAATAAATTTTTAATTTTTTAAATTCCAAAAATATACTTCTATTAAATTTATTACGTAATAAAAACTTAGCATTTAAATATACTTCAAATTAGAAAATACCATTTAAATCAACCAGTGCAGCGAAACTCCAAAGCCAAATAGGATTCACTACTCCAAATAAGAACAAACCATAAAATGCGCAAAGTATGTTAGTTTGGGTAAGGAAGGGACCACACTCCGGTGGCAGATTTTATTGGTTTTATTTAAATGTGGGAAAAGAGGGGGGGGGGGGTCGATATATTTTTATTTTGCCCCAGGCAGCACACGATAGGTCTCAAACTAAAGGAATTAATTTGCTAAATAATTAATCTTCTTGAGCAGGCCTGTACAACTCAAAATGTAAGGCGGGACGTAATAATGTATGAAAAGCTTGTGCGGGCCAAAAGATAATAGGACAGGGGGAAAGCTATTAAGAAAATAACAACAAAAACAGAATATTTCGTTACTCGCGGGCCGCCAAGTAAGAGCTGGCGGGCCACATGCGGCCCGCGGGTCGCATGTTGAGCAGGCCTGTTCTTGAGTACATACATATCGATAGTAGGAAATAGGATGTGTAAATATTCCATGGCATTACATTTGTGAAAAAAGAGATGTTACATTCTCTTTTTAAAAATAAATATATGTTTACCAATTAACAAAAATCAATGACGTTAACAAAACGTCGGTACATTTATATAAGTCTACCCATGAATATCAAAACCCAACTATTTTTTAAACTTAAAATGTAATTTTGGAAAATGGAGATGGGTTAATATTTTCTTTCCAAATAATGAAAATATATTTTTTGTTTTTACTTTGCGAAAAGAAAAGTGTGTGTGTATTTTTTATGAGATTAACAATTCAAAAAACAAACAAAAAAAAAAAAAAACAAATAAAAAAACACTCAAGTGGAAAACGGTTGCAAGATGCTTCTTTAGATAAAAGAATTCTTTGTTTTTTATTTTCTGATAATGTATAATTTAAAAAAAAAAACAAGGCAAAAGTTAGTTTAAATTTTTTATGAAGATATGAATAGATCAAATTCCGTTAATTTAAATATATTTATATAAAATATAGAGTTTTTGTTGTAAATTTAAGATTATTTTTTCACAATTTTTAAAGAAAAAAAAGTTGTAGGTCAAGGGAAAGAAATGGGGTAAAACTTACGAATTTCACTAGCGTAGAAATCGTCCCTCAATTAACTGCTTTCGTGACAAAAGTGATATAGTTAGTGATAATTTAGATTGGTTAAATTAAGGTCAAGTTTAGAGAGAAAAATATAGTTTAGGGGCGTGAGAGGGAGTATGGTAGGCGTATAATATATAGCAGATAAATACTTCCCAAAACTTAATCATGTTAGAAACGTAAATGTCATTACATAGTTTTTTTAAAGTTTTTAAAGTTAGGAATTGTGATGAGTTTTTGCAAATAGCGGGTAGAAACTATCGCAAAGGACCTATTATTATTATCATGATAACAGCGGGTCATATATTCTAGTTATAAAGGAAAGCGAATTTTAAAAAAATTAAATATGGAGTAAGAGAGCTACACTCCGAGATACACAAACATTTGGCAAGAAGAGAAAATTCCAACAAAATGGGAAACAACATTAATAACCCCAATACGCAAGAAAGGCTCCAAAACTTCAGGGAACAAAGTTAAGAGGAATCTCTCTAATAAATGTTTCATACAAATTGCTGACAAAACTAATTGCAAAAGACAACAAAATTATTGTGAAGATTCAGGCAAAACAGATCAACGACTGATCAGATTTTTATCATCAGATGCCTATTAGAAAAATGTTTTGAATATAATATACCAGCACATCAACTCTATATGGACTATAAAATGGCCGATGACAACATCAAAAGAAAATATCTATAAAAGATTCTGCAAGAGTTTGACATAACCAACAAATTGACAAGACTGAAACATGTAACATTGAACAACTCAAAAAGCAAAATCAAAGTTCCAGGAGAATATTCAAGGGAATTTCAGAGTAGACGAGGCCTAAGACAGGCAGAATCACTGTCTTGTATGCTATTTAACCTAACATTAGACAGAGTTATGAGAAACATACATATTGACACGGAATGACTGGATACATTCTTAGAGAAACCCAAAATCCACAACCATTGGGCACTCTCTACAATCAACCCCTTCAGTATCTTGCATATGCTGATGAGATAGCACTGCTACTGAAAAGTATTAAAGACATATCAAAATACCCGGTACTTCATTGAATTAGAAGATGCATCACTACAATCAGGGCTGGGAGTTAACAACCAAAAAAAACAAAATACACCACTTTGATAAGAGATGAACCTACAGATGAAGCTATTAAAATTAGAAACCAGACTTTTGAAAAAGTAAATCAATTAAAATACCTATTATAGGATCTGTATTAAATGAAAGAAACGAATTACTAACAGAAATAAAAGAAAGAGTATACGCCGGAGACAGGGCACACTTTATTATTAGTCAGAAAATACCCAAAATTAAAACACATTACAAGAGAACAAAGAAAAGTATTTATAAGACTGTAATCAGACCAGATGTAACATTTGCAAGTGAAACTTGGGTCCTAGCAAAAAAGTCAGATAACCTATTTAACACAATGGGAGAGAAAATTTCCCTTGCAAATATATGTACTCGCAAAGGATGAATATGGATGGAGAATACGAACCAACCATGAATTGTACAGTCTATATCAGGATCCCATGATAGTAGCAGAAATAAAAAAGGGCAGGCTACGCTGGGAGGACACTTAAAAAGAATGCCAAATGACAGAGCAGTGAAGAGGGTGCATCACCAAAACCCCACAGGAAAACGACTGAAAGGCAGACATAGGGTTAGATGGATGGATGATGTGTAAAAAGATCTACAAAAAACTGGGCATCCAAGCATGGAGAAGAAAAGCAGGGTCTGAGTGGAAGGAAGTTGTGAGGCAGGCCAAAAATGGGCTGAAGCGTGACTTGGATGGATTGGTGGATTATAAGAAAAAGTGTTATCTGGGCGGACCAAGCCACCAGTAACCCATTTTTTTTCTATTCCACTGGCAGTTGCGTAGCTAGAGTGTTTGGTATAAGATGCAAAGATCAGATTTACATCCCCCTTCCTCTAAAAATACTCAGCTCTGAAAAACCATTTTATTATTTTCATCCATTTAATACCATCAAAGCCTTATTTGGCCCTCCGGAAGTCTGGCTCTCAAAGAATCTGCCCCCCCTCCCAGATTGCCGGATATTGTCGGAATGAAAAACACTACTCTCCCTATATCTCTTACAAGTTACGAGAACCAACAAATCAAAATAAAAAAAGACTTTTTTTTTTACTGACACGTTTTCTCTATAAATAAAATTTTAAACGACAATTTATTTTTATGAGTTTTAAGATCACGACTTTGCAGAATATTTAATTTCCCATCTTTAATTTTGGGCGATAAACATAAGGTTAACATTCATTAACATTCAATTGCACGCCTTAACTGGCTCTCACTTTAAGAGCTCTTACTATTTTTTTTTTAATCTGTTCGAATTTATTATTATTTAATTTTTTTTTTAAATCAAGAAATTACGTGGGCATCCTGCTTCCGTGAAAGGAGCTTTTATCAATGAAACAAACACACGAAGTCCTCAATGGGCGGCTTCCGTGACGTAGACCCAGTGACCTATATCTTCATGGTTTCGTTAAAGTTTACTCTGTATAAGAAGGACACACGCTAACAACGCTGTCAAAAGACACAGGCGGCAGCCGTGTGATGCTGTCAATGCATCGGACACATATGTTGTTATTTTTAAACGTACGACCGTGCAAAAATGAAGAAGACGATTCTAATAGCCCATCCTCTAATCCTGTTACTGTACTGCCACTTCAGTACAGAAGGTATGTATGGATGCATCTATGTTTTGTTTTTGTTTTTTTTACATTTAGGCAGGAGATGTCACGTGGGAACTGCAGACCCAGTGGCTACAAAAGGGCCTCATATATTTGAGAGCCCCAAAATTGTAATGCGAAAAGAGTTTCACAATCAATTTTGTATTCAGAGGGTCTCAAAACCTAAAAGTTGTAGGAGCCTCCAGATGAGTGTCGCGTCGGAAAGGTACATCTTAGCAAATTCATTCCCATTTTTAAGGGACAGATTGGAAAGGAAAATTGAAAATTGATCTGAATAATGTTGTATAGATTCCCTATCTATAGGATAACTAACTAACGCACATATTCTGGTGAAGGTCTGAGATTACTCTCTTATGACCCCGGCTAGTAAATTGGCTATCAACTCCATCTGTTGAGCTGAGCCATACAACATGTCCCTCACAAAGGATCCTCCAACCGCCCTGGCTTCCCCCGGGAGATCTAGTGCGGGACACTCCGTCAACAGATGTTCTAAGGTCTCTGGGGCCAGGCTGCAGTGCCGGCAGGTAGGATCTCTGTTGTTGTCCAACCTCCAGAAATATGTGCGCAGGGGGCAGTGCTCGGTGCGCATCTGCGTTACTAAACTCTGCACTCTACGACCTAACCCCCACCATGGGTCTTGTTTGCTAGGAGTAGGCAAGTTCGAATAGACGCCTCTGGCGGTCGTGTTGTCAGCCCATTGCCTGTACCACTTCTGCCTGAAGTGGTCCGCCAGCCAGTTTTTGACTCCCAAGAAAGTCATTGGTACTTCTGGCTGAGGCTGGGCAGCCCCGGTTTTCGCCAGAGTGTCAGCTATCTCATTGCCACTGATGTTGACATGCCCTGGTATCCATTGCATTTCAACCTTGCACCCTATTTCATCAAGTCTGCATATGTCGTTGTGAATGACGTCGACCAAGCTTGTGGTACCCTGTCTCTTCTCCAAGATCTCAAGAGCGGATCTTGAGTCTGAGAAGACGACAATATCGAGCCCCGCATGCTCCGTCCCTTCCAGAGTGACACGGACTCTCTCCAAGGCCTTGTGCATAGCTATAAGCTCCGCGTCGAAGTTTGACGCTGTAGTCCCACAAGGCCCGGAGAGTTTTTCATCGGGCGGTCCACCTACTGGGTACTGAATAAGCGCACCGTACCCAGCAGTTTTTTTCCTAAAGTCAGCAGAGCCGTCCGTGAACACTTTCACAGGTATGTGCGTGAACACATCCATGGTCTCAAGGGCAGCCACTCTCTGTACATGTTCAGGGCTTCGTTTCGTCACTGCTGCATCTGTCAAGGCCAAATGTATGGAGGGGCGTGAGGGTTCCGCATAAGGCGGATTAACTGGGATTTGGGTCAGGCGTTCTCTATTTGGGGGCAGGGGGACTGTCCTCTCCAGCTCCACGACCTGGTGCATGAAAGAGGACCTCTTTAGTCTCCTGCCACCCACCCAGTTATTTTGCATTTGAAAGGCTGGTTCATTTTCACCGAGCCGTCGGTACCTCTCTACGGTATTTAAGATGGATTTTTCCCTCCTAATTTGTAGCGGTTCTACATTGGCCAAGACTTCTACAGCAGCTGTGGGAGTAGTCCTGTATGCGCCACAGATGAATCTCAGTGCCTGATTCTGGATTCGGCCCAGTTTTTCCAATGCGGTCTTGCTTGCAAAGGATTGGACCGGCATGCTGTAGTCCATCACCGACCTTACACTGCTTAGAAAGAGAGCTCTAAGCGTACTTGCGTTCGCGCCCCAACTTGTGCAAGCCAATTTTTTCACCAGGTTAAGCTTGGCGGTCGCCTGGGAGCAGAGGTCCTGTACAAAATTGTGCATTTGTACCTTTTGGTCCAGCTTAACTCCCAAGTAGACCGGTTGTTTGTCCCACTTTAGCGCTACATCGCCCACCTTGAGCTCGATCTCCTGTTTGAGAATGGTCCGCCCATTTGTGAAGAGTGAGTAGACCGTCTTCTCGGTGTTAATTTCCTGATGCCACCGCCGCATGTACCTGTTGATAGCAGAAAGGTCCTGCTGTAATAGCGTCTGCAGGCGGTGGACATCCTTCCCGGTTCTCCAAATTACCAAATCGTCCACATACATGGCAGAAATAGTGGTTAGCACCTGTGGCAGGTCTTTGATGTAGGCAAGGAAGAGGGTGCAACTGAGGGCAGACCCTTGCGGGAGTCCTTCCTCAAGTGTCCTCTTCCTGGAGGTTTCACCGCCGAATTTCGTGTTTATAGTCCGGTTTGTGAGGAAACCGGAGATCCACCTGTACATGTTCGCGGTTACTCCCAACGCCTGCAGCTTCAACAATAGACCGGACCTCCAAACTCGGTCGTAGGCTTGTTTGAGGTTGAAAAATACTGCCACTGTATGGGATTTCTTTTGGAGCCCATCTGTTATGGACTGGAGAAGACGGAGCACTTGGTCCACAGGCTGCATTCCCTTGCGGAAGCCCGCCTGTATTGGGCTGAGACTCTTAGTGCTCTCCAAGTGCCAATAGAGTCTCTGGTTGACCATTCTCTCGGCCACCTTCCCTAACATCGATGTCAGGGAGATCGGCCTGTAGCCATCAGGTTTATCGAGTTTCTTCCCTTCTTTGGGAATAGGGACGATGGTAGCACTTAGCCAAGCTTTGGGTAGGATTCCCGTTACCCATGTTCTGTTGATAATTTCCAATAGCGTTTTCCTTGCTATTGGGCCAAGGTTTTTTATCATTTCGTTGCAGATTTTGTCCTGACCTGGTGCCTTGGCGGCGTCACACTTGTTAATGGCGGTTTGCAATTCGGCCAAAGTGAAAGGTGCGGTGAAAACCTCAGCATGCGGCCCCCACTTCTGGGCCACTTCTCCATTTCGCCGGAGACGGTTAAGGTTCTGGCTCTCTCTGGTCTCTTTCTGCTTCCGGTTTATCTTTGCAAAATGCTTATTTAAGGCATCGGCACTTTTGGCATCTGTGGTAGCCGTGCCTGTCGTCGTTTGCAACGGTCGCAGATTCCTGATTTTTCCCGTGCAGGATAATGAGTCCATCAATCGCCAGACCTTTTTGCCGTCTTTCAGGTCGAGTTTTCCACATGAACTAACCCATTTTTCCTTTTTTGCCCTATCGACCTCCCGCCGGACCTCTGCCGTCAGTTTATTGTAAGCCGCTCGAGCAGCGGCCGTCTTCAACTTACCGGCTTTGGTCCGGGCTCTCTTTCGTTCAAGGACTAACTTTGCCAAATTCTTATTCCAAAAAGGACGGAACTTGCGGTTCCCGTTTGTTCTCGGGATTGTTTGTTTTGCCACAGTGAGGATACCACTCACAAAGTCGTTATATGCATCGTCAATGCTTTTGGATGTATTGGGAGTCTCAGTTGACTCCGCAATCATGCGTTCTGTTCGCTCCTGGAACAGGGACCACTTGGCTTTGCCAAACAACCAGTGTCTCCTAGCAAATCTAGGTCTTATAAGTGAAAGACAGATTGTAATGAGGGTAGGTTTGTGGTCACTGCCAATCTCATCTAGTACTTCACACTGGGTCTTCGCCTCGAGCGGTATTATTCTTTATTCTAAGGGATAACTAAATTGGCCTAAATGAATGAGGGTTATTACTTCATTTTAATTGATAAACGGCAAGAGCTCTGGCATTGAATTTCACATTTTAAAATAAAGAAGGGGGAAAAAAGACATCCTTAAAAATTAGATTTTGTCTTTAAATCCTGCTTCAATGTTAACTGAGGGGACTGGGCCCCGAATTCAATGTTAACAAGAGTTATTAAATATTTTAAAAAAAAAATTATTGCGGGCAGTTTGGTGGGACAGATGATTATTCTGAATTATAAATCTGGCCTTTTACAGAATTATATGAGACAAATTTAAGTAGCGAAGTGTTTTAAATATGTGTTTGCTCATAACGCTTTAAGAAATTTTTTTCCGAATATAAACCTTAGAAAAGTTGTGTCTTTTGGCTAGTAAATATGGCTTTAACTCTGAACTTATGGAGTTCGTTTGCGGGTAAATCATCTGCATGCCTGGAGTAGTATTACTATCATAATAAAAAGTTTCCTTTTTACTCTGGAGTTGGGGGGGGGGGGATTTTGAGCAGAGATGTTCCAAGTTTGTTAGCAGAGCTTTGTTCTTAGCAATTTACAATAATGTGGAAATTAAACTAAATAAATGTTCAAGAATTTAAAAATATATATTTTATCAAAAGAAAAACAACAAATGAACAAAACAAGCAAGGAAAATCATTTACGCTAACAGTTAATTTCCATTTGTCGTTTTTTAAAAATATTGTTTACTACTATTAAATTTAAAAATAACACACGACATAACAATTAAGAGAAAAAAAAACAACAGCCTTTTTCATAATATGAGGAAGAGAATTATTTTAAAATAATAAATTCAAAGATTAGCATAACACAATAAAGTTCGCATATTAAATTCATTTAACAAAGTCAGTACTTTCAATGTTGAAAATTAGTGAATGTTAGACAGACATACGACACAGTTAGAGTGCTTGTCTGCTGATAAGAACCCGAAAGAAGTCTATGATATATATATATATGACGCAAAGTATTTATTATTTTTAAAGTAGCCAAATGTACAGTGTTCCACTCAGAAGATAAAGTGCTGCATCCTTGATGTACAATCTACAAGTGTTTTGCGAATAAATTTGATAGCACACACGGTCTTCTTCCGCCGCCCTACTGATTTAAACTGAACGCATGAAGGCAGATAGTAATCGAAACCATCAATCCAAAACATCTGCGAGCAAAATAAAAAATAAAACACACCCCAGCCAACGTTCCCTCTAAGGCTTGTTGGTTCGTGTGCAAAGTTTTACAGCATGAACTTTTTTGTGTGCAAACTTGTACAGCATCAACTTTTTTGTGTGCAAACTTCCCACTAACACAAACACACACTTATATGGAAATTTGCTGCGCGGGACTCAAAACTGCTGCGCGGCGTCTGTAAGATAGCTGCGCGACCGCGCAGCTTAAAGGGAACATTGGTCCAGCAGTAGGCCACTCAACGATTTGAAAACTGCGTATGTTGTTTTTAAAGGGCTGTAACCTTTTCCAACATTGTAGCTTTTACTGTTTTTTAAAATCAAAATTTAATGAGTGTATTTTTCCAAAATATAACCAGAGGGCCCTTTTTGCCCCTATCAAATTGACATGCTAAATTAAGGGTGCGGTTAGAGTCATTACGAGGTAGTCATTTTCCATTAATATGTAGAAGTTACTTTAACATTTTGAATTGTTTATTCAAAAATAACTTCTAAGCTTTTTTAAAAAAGTTAAGCAATGTTTTTTTAAATATGAAAATCTGGGTACATTAGTAAAAAAAATATCATTGTAGAATATCCACACAAAAAAATTATGCTAACACTTATTTCTTTCCATTCAAATTTGCCATCAACTTCGTACTTGATAAAGCAAAATTTTCAAGATAAACATAGATTAATTTAATAGAAATTACATATAGGAACTTTTGTAATTTAATAAAACATTGTCCGATGATACAAATAGTAAAATCAACAAATGTCCCTTTTTCAAATCCTGTTACGTTCGGTCTAGAGACAGACAACTTTACAAAATTTGTCACCAATCCCCTCCTTGGATATATAAGGTTAGCTATTTATTTCGCTTAAGAACTTTAGAATACTTGAAAAATAGATCGTCTTCCTCTTATAACACTTGACCCTCTTGAAAAACACTTTGCCTTTTCAATGCTTCAATTTTTTAAAATCAGCATCCTGTTAAATGAGGGCTTGACGTGTGTCTTCTGTGATGAGGGGCAAACGATAATTCATGATGCTCAGGAAATACACACTTTAACATTTTTTTTTTTTTGGAATAGTTAGTCTATATGTTGCAAGAGACATGCGCAGAACTTTCTTTTTGTTTCCTTTTTATAACAGTCGAAGGAGGAGGGCGTGTAAATTAAAAAAAAAAAGAATTTTAAAGAAAGCTATACATTGTCGTCAAAATATTAATAGGCTAAATGGAAATTACATTATAAAAGAATTTTTTTTTTATTTGAGCAATGAACGACCTGTTTCTTAAAAAAAAAAAAAAAAAAACCACTTTTATTATCTATAGATCTGATTGATCCGATTCAATCTTAAATCTTATTTAAAACAACTCTGCCTTTACAGTTTCATTGACTTATAACTCACATCTATATTTATGTGAGCACGCAGGCTGCAACTATATTGACTACATCCAGTCAAGTTTTACGGAAAAGGGGTGGGGGGGGGGGGGGGG
>CAXITT010000943.1:136988-177888 GCA_964033795.1 Lymnaea stagnalis
GTTTGGGAGCACGCTTCGAAAATAATAATCATTTGCAAATAAGAAAATCTTATTATCGACTAGTTTGGGAGCACGCTTCGAAAATAATAATCATTTGCAAATAAGAAAATCTTATTATCGACTAGTTTGGGAGCACGCTTCGAAAATAATAATCATTTGCAAATAAGAAAATCTTATTATCGACTAGTTTGGGAGTACGCTTCGAAAATAATTTCGATTAATCACCGACATTTTTGTATGCCCAGGCCAAGAAAGATCTGGTCTAAGAAGATAACAATTGGACAAAACTGGCCATGTCAAAAGACTTCCGTTGGCCTGTATAGTAAACACTCGGCCACACGAACGAATTTTAATCGCCAAATGAAGAGAAAATATATGAGAATCTTTGAGAATTTAAGAAGAGGGTAAATGACTCTCTCCATTTCATCAGAGATAATCATACAAAACGCGAATGCTTAGTGGATTAAATAATTCTCCCATTTCCAACTTAATCATTACAGAAATTCATCATTTAACTAACAAACAACTTTAAAAAAAAATATAAAAAAATAAAATTTATATTTAATAGTTTCTGTGTTGTATTATTTAATGTTTACGGACTTGGAGACCATGTATGACATGTCTGACAAATGGAAAAATTGAGTTTTAATGCAGCTTTTATTAACATGGGTGGCTTTCATATTTGAATATGAGAGAATCATGTTGTTTCTGAGATTATATTGCTCCTTAACTTGTATCTTTCCTTGGATTGTATTGTATTGCCGCTTGGATTGCATTGTTGCTTCACATTTTTTAATGCTAAATCTTTTTCTGTTATTAAAAAAAAATATATATATATATCAGCAATATTTGTTGTTTCTCTTAATAGGCACTAACATTACAAGATGTGCAAAAGGTTGGGTTGCCCCAAGTGTCAGTTTAAATGTCATTGTAAAACCGAATGCGATGTCAACACGGCAGAATGTCTAGGGGACTCTCAGTGTCAACAAGGTTGGTTTGGAACTTTTTGTCAGTACGGTGAGTTGACAGTTTATGAGTATATATTAATATTGAATATACATGTAATAGTTCTCTTTATAATTATGTAAAATAGTCTATACGTGCAGTCGACCGTTCTTTTACCTAAATGCCTGAGTTCAATATTAAATTTTATCCTAGTGATTCAATACATACATTTTAGTGCCGGCGTGCTTGAAAACTGGACACATTTTAAACCGCAAAAAATATTCTCTTCAAATGCCAGAAAGGGGTTCCACACACGGAACCGCTGGTCCAGGGTTGGCCTTCCCAGCATCCTCACCACCTTGATCTCGTTTGCCTGTCCGAAAACGGGCCGGAAAAAAAGATAACATGGGATGGTGACCTCGACTTTTCATGATAGCGGTTGGAAAACACGCTTTTGACAGACAGCATCAAAAAAAAAAAAAGAAAAAAATGAAGCATCAATGAAAGATTTATGAATCTATCACAAGGCAGCGTGATTGAAGATCAAGCATTTTGGAGACACAAAGACTAATTGCAATATTTAGTATCTTTAAACAAAAAACGGCTGCTGCAGAACGCGAATGTCAATCGAGCAAAGTTCTTGTCAATATTGCGTCTCACAGAGCTCAATTTTTCACCGTGCTCTTTATGCAAAAGATATGTTCCTGCCGGCATTCGTCCTCATGAGTTATTTGTGCACTTAAAGGCTGAATTGTCACAACAATAATCAAGTGACAAGGAAGGTCACCTTCGAAGCGACGAACACACACAGCGTAATTTTAAACTAATTACATCACCGGTAGGAGACAACGGCTTTCCTATTGAATTTAATATCGAATTTGATCCGATTTTATTCAATGTTTTTCAGAGGATATGTTGCATCTCAATGCTAAAATCACCTCCAAGCCACCCCAGTCGTCATACACCTGGCTCCAGGATACAGATGACACCACCTGTAATCCTAATGTCACGTTGAAGCCTATTGTTATAGAGTGGGATTCCCCTCAGTTATTTACCTGGATGAGACTAAGCGTTGCGGACAGTTGTAAATAAATAGGAATTTTCTTTTTCTTTACAAAAATATATTTTAATTTCATGTTTTAATATTTTTGCAGTATTAAATGCTATTTAAAACAAAATGCAACACTGATCAGGTATTTATTTCATTTCCTTTTGTTATTAAATTATTATTTTGCTTTTTTTAAAAGCTTTGACAAAATTTATCAAATAATATAATAATGATTTTAAAAAAAATTTATCTTCTATAGCCTTTCTTGCGACTTTGACAATAACCTTCAAGACTCCTGCGAGCGAAACACTTCTGAATTGTACAAAGCAGCAAATATATGCAGTGAACAATAACACCAGAGACATTCAATGTCACGTGACGGAGAATATAACACGGGTGATCGTTGGAGGTGGACCTTTGGTCAGTTCATTGTGCTCTCTTCACTTTAGCCGAGGTAAGGGAGCAACAAGTTAAAAATAAAACTAACTTGGGATTATTGAACATAAAATACTACAATCATGCAATGTAGGAATGATTAAATGCTGTTACAGTTTACTTGCATGGAGGTTGTAAATAACATTCAATAACATTAAATTACACTAATCCTTTTAGGCTCAACGACATTTGTAACATTAACGCAAATTTAGTAATAATAAGTGCATATGGCCTCCTTTTATCTTCGGAAGATGATGGAGTAGTTAAGTCACCCTTACTCGAATGGCTTACACGGCCGATCCTAGGATGGCAGTCTCGACAGGAGAACCTTGACTCCTTGAGATTTTTCCTTCAAAACAAGCCCCATCCTTCCATCCCTACTGAAACTTTTATTCGACTGTCTGAAATGGTATTCACCTTTAACCTTTTAGAGTTCAATGGTCACTTTTTTTGACTAAACTAGTGGCGCGGCCATAGTTACCAAAGGGGCCCTATCCACGCTTGCCTTGGTATGAGTCATTCTGAAGTCATGGTAGCGAAATGGTAACGATATGGTAGCGACACGGTAGCGACATGGTAGCGATATGGTAGCGATATGGTAGCGATATGGTAGCGATATGGTAGCGATATGGTAGCGATATGGTAGCGATATGGTAGCGATATGGTAGCGATATGATAGCGATATGCTGATCGTATCCCAGAGTTTTATAAGAGGATCGTTGATTATGGTATTGGCATCGACTAAAATAGAAAAAATGAACTCCATAATTTATTGATTTTCTAAATTTGTTTCAATCGTCCGTTAAAATTACTCCTCAAACGTCTAGGGCTCCTGTTCACTTTCTGGCTATCACCCTAACCTGAAAAGAAACGGATTAGTCACATATCTGACTTCGAACCCACAGACAGCCACATTTACCTATTGTACTCATCCTCCCACACGCATCATGCAAAGATTCTTTAACTTTCTCCCAACGTCTTAGACGTCTTCGCCTCTGCCAGTCCGATGAAGACCTTTTAGATAGAGACAATGAAATGATAGAATTCACCCACTCCACGTGTACTCTTATCTCGGCACTCAGTCCTAGGCAGTACCGTCAAACGTAATAAACTTGTTTTGTCAAAACAAAACTGAAGATTGAACCACGCTAATTCTAACCAACAAGCCCACAATGTGGCTGCCAAAATATATATATATTCTTATAGAATTATACACTTCTTGTTGATCTTAATTCTAACATAGTATTGTCGTCCCATTCACTGATGGTCTTCAGATGGGGATAGAAAATCTTGTTGAACGTCTAGTTAATGGTTAACTTTGAGTAAACCTGCCTCACGCTGTGACTAAGCCACGCTCAAGAAACCGATGTAAGGCTTGCCCTTTTATAATGGAAAAAAAAACAACAGAACAATAGCTTAACCCGAAGGGTTTTAATTTTAAAAAAAAGTGCTTCACTTGTATTAGTCGCAATTTTATCTTCGTCGTTTGCAGTAAATGCCACCCCTACGGGTGCTTTTACCATAAAAAAGAGGCTACACCATTACACAATGTTATCTGTATTATAGTTGCCGTAGATGCCGCTACTGTTATTTAGGTGAAACTGGAAGGAAATTTTTAGGTTCACTGAACATTAGAGGTATATATCACGACTGTGATTTGCTTGACTAATTCACAAGCGAAAGTGTAGAGCGTATGAAATGAACCCAAAACTGACTTACTAGGGGTCCTCAATTATTACTTGTTTCATTTTGTTTCTTATTTCTTACCAGCGAGTAACAGACATGCGGTGCAATGCCACTCAAAGAAATAAAGTGTTTGTTATTTAATTTTTTTTTTTGAAGTACTTTTCATTTACAAGATATTTTGTTTTTTGTTTTTACCCTAAGGTGCGTAGTCGAATAAATTAGAAGGTTTTTTCGAACCGTGGTAGGCAGAACACAGCTGTCCACGTGAGAAGCATTGATTTTCAAAATTTAGTCAACACACTTGTGGCGATTAATCCACCCATGCAGTAGATATGTTTGAAAGTATATTTATTTAACTCATTTAGTATATATAAACAAATTTAGGGCCACAGCCCCAAACGGATTATTGTAAAAAGGACGTACTAATTTAGCAGCGGAGAGCCTTTTTAAAGAGACAAAAAGTACAAAATTATCAAGTATCCGTTTATTCTGGAGACTATACAAAGCATTCCCTTGCAAAAAATCAAACCTGTCTCAAATGAATGTCAAATTTTTGTAGGGTCTGTCCTTGGGACCCCGATCCTGGTAAGTCCACAATTCTAATGAGTCTTAAATTCATTCTGAACCCGAAACCCTCGAAATCCCTTTTCCCGGTTTTATCTCGTTCCAGCTGGAATCCTATTTCTTTGTGTCTCCGGATCCATGGGGAATCCAGATCCCGTTGGTATCCCACTCCCGTCGGTGTCTTGATCCCAGTGAGATCCTGATCTCAGTGGATCCCGATGCGCTACCGACCCCGTTAGGATACAGTTCATTGCGGGATACCGTTCCACCTATGGACTCTTTTTTCCGATGTTTTCCCTCTTCCTGATGGGATCCTGATCCCGGTTTGAGCCCGTTACCCGACGGGATCTCGATGGTATCCTGTTCCCAGATGGAAACGCGTAAGCGATGTGTCCCATTAGGATCCTGTTTCTCCATGGGATCATGCTCAGTGCGGGTTTGTTTTGAATACGCTTATAGATCTAATGATATATCCCTGTAGAACAATATAGAACATTCTAGATTAAATTTAATATCCTCCATGAAACGAGTAAAAATTACATTTCTACGTAATTATTTCTCAAATGCGAAATATTATACCACTAAATTGTGCCACTAAATATAATACATTTACATTGATATGGGGGCCCCGTGGGGGGCCTATTTAATAAAGTACCGTTTTATTTATGTCTGAGATTGGGGGGGGGGCTTAAAATCATTGAGATGAATTATAAATGTAAAATTTTTCCTATTAAAAGTAGTTTACAAATGCCATAGACATAGCTCCTTTAAACTATCGAAGTTTCTAGAAAATTCTAGATCGGCCTTGAATGGATTGGAAATTAAATCAAACGGTATTTTAAAACGGACTAAGAATGGTATTGCTACAAATCTAGGCCTACATTCAAATAAACTCATATAGCCTATGGTGTTGTCTAACCCAATTGATATTTAAATGGCTTATATTAGAACAAATGAAATGGAGCCGCCGGCACCAGAGGCATGGATATTATAAGTTCAGTACCCTTCCATATATGAGTATGGATAATCAAGATTATGTGTATTAATCCCTGGTGGATGGGACTCGTAAGCCTTGGACGAAAACCCATCTAAGAGAAGGCAAACTCTGAATTTAAAAACAGGAGCCAGAATGATCAACAAATTGATCGTCGGCCCCTCTAATATAAGAAGAAGAAGGAGAGGTTTGGTCATATCGATCTATTCATGTAGAAGTACTAAACCTATTGCTATTTATATAGCTTATATTAGGAAAAAAGGAAATGGGGCCCTCGGCCCCAGAGTGATGGATATCATGTGTTAAAATCATTTCCTAATTTGAATATGGATAATCAATGTATGTATATTAAGCTTGGTCAAGATCCAATTATTCATTTAGAAGTATTTGTAGTTAATTTTATTTATACATATATATCATATAAGAAAAAACAAATCAATATTCGGAGACCACGGTTGCGACTGTTCCAAGTAGAGTTTCGAAATTAAACCTGTTTAACTTTTGTAAGTAAGCGGTAAGGAATGTATCTGCACAATTTCAGGCTTCTATCTACATGGGAAGTTGGAGAATATAGGTCATAAAATAAATAATAGAATGGGCCCATGACCCCAGAGGTTAGAATATTATGAGTTATGTACCCTTCTGTATTTGAATATGGATAATCAAGAGTATGTGTACTAAGTTTGGTCAAGATCCATCTATTCATATAGGAGTACTGAGCCTAGTTTTATTTATTTAACTTATATAAGGAAAAATGAAAAGGGGCCCCGGTCCCAGAGGGATGCATATTATGTGTTAAGTACCCTTCGGTATTTGAATATGGATTATCAAATGTATGTATATTAGTTTGGTCAAGATCCAGATATTCATGTAGCAGTATTTGTTGATCACTGTATTTATATGTATCATATAGAAAAAAAAAAACATCAAATCTAATTTCGGGGCCCTTGGTTGTGACCGTTCTGGGTAGATTTTCAAAATGAAACCTGCTTAACTTTTGTAAGTAAGTCGTAAGGAATAAGCCTGCTAAATTTGAGGCTCCAAATATACAGGGGAAGTTGGAGAATGAGTAATAAGTGAGTAAGGACTTTGCCTTTTATTAGTATAGATAAGAAAAAAATGAAATGGGGCCCCCGGCCCTAGAGGTATGTATGTTATGAGTTTAGTACCCTTAAGTATTTTAATATTAATAATCAAGAGTATATGTACTAAGTTTGGTCAATATCCCTCTATTCATGTCGGAACAGTAAGCATATTGATTTTTATAAGGTTTATTTTTGGAAAACTGAAATAGGCCCGGCCCCACAGGGATGGATAGTATGCGTTAATTACCCTTCGTTATTTGAGTATGGATAATCAAATATATGTATATTAAGTTTGGTCAATATCATTATCTTGACCAAACTTAATATACATAATGATATTCATGTAGCAGTATTTGTTGATCATTGTATTTATAACGCTTATATTTGTAAAATTGACATTTTTTGCCCCAGCCCCAAACGGTATAGAGTTTTGAAATGAAACCTGCTTACCTCTTTTAAGTAAGCCGTAAGGAATAAGTCTGCTAAACTTCAGGCTTCTATCTACAGGGGAAGTTGGAGAATTATTGATGAGTGAGTGAGGGCTTTGCCTTTTATTAGTATAGATAAGAAACAAATAAAATGGGGCCGCGGCCCTAATGGTATGTATATTATGAGTTTAGTACCCTTAAGTATTTGTATATGGATAATCAAGAGTGTGTGTACTAAGTTTGGTCAAGATCCATCTATTCATGTCGGAACAGTAAGCATATTGATATCTATAAGGTTTATTTTAGGAAAAATGAAATAGGCTTCGGCCCCACAGGGATGGATAGTATGCGTTAATTACCCTTCGTTATTTGAGTATGGATAATCAAATATATGTATATTAAGTTTGGTCAAGATCAAGATATTCATGTAGCAGTATTTGTTGATCAGTGTATTTATAACGCTCTTATTGGAAAAAATGACACTTTTGGCCCCCGGCCCCCAAAATATAGAGTTTCAAAATAACATCTGCCTAATTTTTGTAGGTAAGCCGTAAGGAATAAGTCTGCTAAATTTTAGGCTTCTATCTACTTCTATCTATCGGAGTACTAAGCATATTGCTATTTATAAGGTTTATATTAGGAAAAATGAAATGGGCCCCGGCCCCAACAGGGATGGATAGTATGTGTTAATTACCCTGCGGTATTTGAATATGGATAATCAAGAGTATGTGTATTTAGTTTTGAGCCATCGATTCATGTAGCAGTATTATTAGTACTATTTTACAAAAAAACTAATTTAGGGCCACTTGTCAACTCCTAACGTCTTCTGGATTGATTACATTCGTTAGTTCTTTCATACGTTGAAGAGTCGTACTATTCTCACTATCAATTAACAAACTCAACTCCTTTTCATAATAACTATAACTTTAATATCTAAGTAAATATAATAAACATCCTATCACTCCAAGGTTCCACTCAAGACTGCCGCACGACTAAAACATACGTCACAACACTGCATAGACAATACGTCACGACTCAGCATAAAAATACGTCATAAAGACAATGGCGGGAAGAGCGTTCACTAACTATAATAGTCAAGCGCGGGAAAAGCGTTCAACAACTAATGAACATAATATTGAGTCGCAACAATTCCTAATGAACGCTCATACTCGACATATCCCCCCTCTTTCATTTCAGATTTTACTCAGGGAGTGAAATCGTCACCAGACATACAAAATTTACATCAATTACATCAAGAAGAACCCTTCAGCCATATGAATGGTCCTTATCAAAAAACATTATTTAGGTATCACTGAAAATCAAACAGATTTATGATATACTGCAATAAAATAAACAATCCATCGTACATAATTTTAAATGCAATTCAAGAGTTAAAAATTCATGTACCACAATAAAAATCAGACCATTAAAATTGAATGTCAACATTAATTTTCATTTTTCATACCAATAAAAATAATTATATTTGTATCTCAAAAATCCGGGCAAATACATCAATATCCTTACTGAAGTTGAAACTATAACTAAGTTAATCCAAATCATATCATCAAAAAGGTGTATTTTTAAATAAAACCAATGGTCATCACTATAAAAACACAAAACTATCTAACATTATTACAGGTGAGAGATGCCTCACCACAATTTGAGCAGCCTTTATTTGCTCTTAAATAACACAGCTACAGATGGCGGGACATATCTTTTGTCCGTGGATTTCACAACTTTATGCTTCAACATGTTTATTATAATTAAAATTATCTCTCCCTGTTCTTTTGACCCGTGGTCATAACTCATGTGAAATCTCAGTTTTACAATACATATTTTTAAATTGTTACAAAATGAAAAACGAGTCTCATAAAAAAGAAACTCAAACAAATCAGGAACTTCAGGGCAATCATGGCAATAGTTCATTTTAACAGATTCATTTTGTTTAACAATACAATCAAAAGCCTCACCTCCCAACTCATGGACCTGACATCTCACCTCCTCTTGAAAATCATAAACAAGTGCACCTTTAGAGCTGGCAGCGCTCTCTTTAACACTTTCAACATTGGTTTCCAACTTAATGTTAGAGCACTCCTGGCTCTCAAAATCTGGACAATCTTCACTCACATTAATTGGGAATTTATTTTCATTATAACTATATGTAACAATGTGTGAATTTGAGCAGCCCTGGCTCACATTTACAGGTGATTCATTATCATTACAACTATCCGTAACAATATGAAAATTTGAGCAGCCCTGGCTCACATTTACAGGTGATTCATTATCATTACAGCTATCCGTAACAATATGAAAATCTGAGCAGCCCTGGCTCACACTACCTATTGATTCATCATCAATACAGCTCTCTGTAATACTATAAAATTTTGAGCAACCCTTGCTCATAACAACTTGTGATACATTTTCATTGCAGATCTCTGCAGTAACATCAAAACCTGAGCACACCTGGCTCACATTATCAACTAATTCATATTCATTACCAGTACATATCTCTGTAAAAATATCAACATTTGAGCAACCTTTGCTCACATTACACAGTGACTCATTTACATCACAATAATTATCAACAACAATTTTCTCTCCTTCCCCCACCTCAGGGATTACACTCACCTCATCAACCTCACACAAAAAATCAGACACTTCAACTTCAGGACTTACATTATCTGATGGCTCACCATGAGATACAACAAAAATCATGTCCTCAGACATTAGAACAGGGTTCTCTTTGCTTTCAATGCCGCCCGTTTCCATAACAACCAATTCATTACATGCTGTGGCGCTGGGACAATCCCCTACATATGTCCACCTAAGGTCATTTCCAATGACCTCTACCTTATTAAATTGTCGTCCCCTTTCTTCTTTACATTGGACTTCCTGGGAAACACCAACTACTTCAACCTCGTTTTGACATGAATCTAAAGCTATATCTGTACCCTTTGCCACTGGGGGTATGTCAGCACGGTCAACGTTGTCCCTTTTAACGTCAGCTGACGGACCAATTAACAAATCACTGTCATTTCTATTTAAAAAAATTGAGTCGTCAGCAGAGGCAATAATATCATTTTGTTCCTCAGTATCTTTAGCCATGAACCGTGGTTGCGAGGCCGGCTCTTGCCTGGGGTCAGGATCATGAGTATGTCCACCGTTATCCACATAGTTGTTTTCAGTTACATTAATAGAAACTCTATTAAAATTTTTATAGGGATTCTCACAGTGAATGCTCGCAATGCCATAATATATTTCTTCCCCCTCACTCTCGTCATCGTCACTGTCGTTATAATAATATGCCTGTCTCTTTAAAATAATTCCCCGTCGTTCTGCCTCTAATTCCGCCAGTCTAATTTTTTCATCTAGTTTATCTAGTTCAAATTGTCTCTCTCTCTGTTTATCTCTATCTATACGTTCTTCCTCTCTCTGTCTATTTATCCGTTCTTCCTCTCTCTGTCTATCTATACGTTCTTCCTCTCTCTGTCTATTTATACGTTCTTCCTCTCTCTGTCTATCTATACGATCTTCCTCTCTCTCTTCCCGTACGTGTTCTTCGAACTTAACTCTTATATACTCCTCTAGGTTCTCTCCCTTATAACAAAGTAACACACCCACATGCCTAATTTCTTCTAAACTCCATTTCCTACTGACATATCCAGCCATAGCAATGCAAATGAAGGGTGATCATACAATAAACAATAAAAATAGGTTTAAGGACCAATCGCAGTCTGTTTAAACTAACTCTAGCAAAACTCTAAATTCTACCCAGGTAAAAAAAAAAATGTAAATACATGAGAAAATTTATGCCAAAAATATTTAAAAAAATAAAATCCAACTTGCCTGGTTCGTGGAAAGTCCTATAGAATTTAAATATTATTCAAAACACACACTGGGCTTAATTAAGTGTCAATGGTTCTTTACTGTCAATAGTTCTCTCACAAACTTCAATTGTCCTATATGGCGATCTTGGGACACAGTCATTGAGGTGTGGGTGACCGGGACGGGTCACGGGACATCGGCAGCTCACTGGACAGAATGTAGGCGAATCGCCGACACTGGACAGTTCGTGTGTAACTCGCCAATACAGGATCGGGCACGTGCAGCTTGATGCAGGACGGGACGTTGGTGGCTCGTTGAAGCAGGACAGGGCGTTGTTAAACTGAGTGACCGGACAGGCCACAGGACTTCACAGCTCACTGGACACGAAGTTGGTAGCTCACCACCGACAGGACGTAGATAACTCGATGCAGCGATGGTCGTAGTTAATTGCGATGGTCGTAGTTAATTGCGATGGTCGTAGTTAATTCACTCCAACTGAACACGGAGTGGGTAGCTCACTACCGACAGGACTTGTATCACTCGATGCAGCGATGAGCGTAGTTAATTCACTGGAACTGAACAGGACGTTGGCAACTTGATAACGGACAGGGCGTAGTTAATTTGCTGTAACTGGACACGACATTGGTAGCTTCATACAGGGCAGGGCGTAGTTATTTCACTGGAACTGGACAGGACGTTGGCAACTTGATAACGGGCAGGGCGTAGTTATTTCACTGGAACTGGAAACGAGGTTAGTAACTTGATAACGGGCAGGGCGTAGTTATTTCACTGGAACTGGACACGAGGTTAGTAACTTGATAACGGGCAGGACGTAGTTATTTCACTGGAACTGGACAGGACGTTGGCAACTTGATAACGGGCAGGGCGTAGTTAGCCTGTTGCAGGTTAGGACATAACTAGCCTAATACAGGACGTAGGTGGTTGATGGAGTTACTAGCGTATGCAACTCATATAAACTTGACACACGGTGGCAGCGGGGCTTCGACATTGAAATACGGGAACAATGGACGATGGTTGTAACTTCACCAAAGTTGAATAATAAGAATGTTCTTGTACTTTACCTCACGTATGAAAATAACGAGGTTCACCAATCCCGGATGAGAAGCCCCCATGTCAACTCCTAACGTCTTCTGGATTGATTACATTCGTTAGTTCTTTCATACGTTGAAGAGTCGTACTATTCTCACTATCAATTAACAAACTCAACTCCTTTTCATAATAACTATAACTTTAATATCTAAGTAAATATAATAAACATCCTATCACTCCAAGGTTCCACTCAAGACTGCCAGCACGACTAAAACATACGTCACAACACGGCATAGACAATACGTCACGACACAGCATAAAAATACGTCATAATTACAATGGCGGGAAGAGCGTTCACTAACTATAATAGTCAAGCGCGGGAAAAGCGTTCAACAACTAATGAACATAATATTGAGTCGCAACAATTCCTAATGAACGCTCATACTCGACACCACTGTCTTGCATTGGATTATTTTAAAATGGTTGTACCAATTCAGAAACATTTCCGACGTGATTACAACTCACCAAAGTTTAATCGCAATCAGATGAAAGATATAGGAGCGCATACTTTTTATATTTGTAGAGCTCATATAAGAAATAACGAATTTAGGGTCACTGGCTTAAAACGTAATATTTTAAAATGTTTGTAATAAGTGAAAAACCTTTGCTGGCTTGCGCGCAACAGCTCGTCGAATTTTTTATGAAATCGGATAAATGGTATAAGAGGGCATACCGAAATTATTTTTATAGAGCTCATTTAAGGAAAAAAAAAAAGAATTTATGGCCAACAGCCCAAAACGATATATTTTAAAGTATTGTAGAGATTTAGGAAAATGCGTGGGCTTGCAGACAATAACTTACCAAAGTTTTATCGCAATCGCAAGAATGGTATAGCAGTGCATATGGTTTGAAATTATATTTATATTTCTCATGTAAGAAAAAACGAACATATTGCTCCTGGCACAAAAAGAATATGAAAAATGGCTTTAATAATTTAAACGCCTTCGCGGGCGTCTTCATAACATCCCACCAAAGTTCTATTGCATCGCGAAGATGGTTAAGGGGCGCATACGGATTTTTTTTAATTTTTTTTACAAAGCTCCTATTGGAAAAAAAAAACGAACTTAGGGCCAACTGCCCAAAGTACCATATTTCAATAAGGTCATAAGGACTCAGAAAAATACGCGGGCTATTTGGACAACATTTCACCAAAGTTTATTCGCAAGAATTTTATATGAGCGCATATAGTTTGAAATTATATTTATATAGCTCATATTAGAAAAAAGGAACATGGGGCCTCTGGCTTAAAAGGGAATATTTTAAAATGGTTGTAATCTATACTAATAAAATGATCAATAAATTGAGCATGGGTCCTTAATGTATAGAACTCATCCCTAATTCGCCATTTTCCCCTGTAGATAGAAGCCTGAAATTTGGCAAGGCTTGTTCCTTACAGCTTACTTACAAAAGTTAAACAGGTCTCATTTTGAAACTCTAACCGGAAAGATCAAATTCGTTTTTTTCCTTATATGAGCTGTACATAAAATTAGCAACAAAAACTCCTACATGGATATTGTATATTGACCAAACTTAGCACACATACACTCGAGTATCCATACTCAAATACGGAAGGGTACTGAAATCATAATATCCCTACCTCTGGGGCCAGGGGCCCCATTTCATTTTTTCTAATATAAGCTGTATAAATATCAAAAGGCTTAAAACTCTTACATGAATAGATGGATATTGACCAAACTTATTACCCGTTACACTTGATTTATCAATATTCAAATACCGAAGGGTAATGAACTTATTATATCCATCCTTCTGGTGCCGGGGCCCAATTTCATTTTAACTAATATAAGCTAAATAAATATCAATAGGCTACACAACACTATAGGTTTTATGTGAATAGGTGGATCTAGGCCTAGCTTTGTAGCAATACCCTTCTTAGTCAGTCCTAAAATTTTGGTGGATTAATATCCAATCCATTCAGGGCCGATCTAGAATTTTCTAGAAAGTTGATAATTTAAAAAGCTATATCTATGGCATTTAAAAATCGATTTTAATGGGACAAATATTAAATCTATAATTTATCTGAATGATTTTTATAGGCCCCCCATTGAACATAACTAAAACTGTACTTTATTAAATGGGCCCCCACGGGGGCCTGTATTTCAATTTAATTGTACTATAGTTATAGTAGTAAAATTTAGTTGTATAATATTTCGGATTCGAGAAATAATTAAGTAGAAAAGTAATTTTCTGGGTGGATATTAAATTTAATCTAGAATGTTCTAAAATATTCTATATTTTTCTATGGGGGTATATAATTTGATCTAAAAGCTTATTCGAACAAAATCGCATTAAGCATGATCCCATGGAAAAAAAGCATCCTAATAGGACCCATAGGTTACGCGATGCCATCGGGGAACAGGATACCATTGAGATCCCTTCGGGTAACGGGATCAAACCGGGATCAGGATACTATCAGGAAAAGGGATAACATTGGAAAATTGAGTCCCTAGGTGGAACGGGATCCCACAGAGAACGGTATCCTAATGGGTTCGATAGCCCATCGGGATCCACTAAGATCGGAATCCCACTGGAATCGAGACACCGACGGGGTCTGGAACCAAACGGGCTCTGTATTCCCCTAGTTCCGTAGCCACAAAAAATGGGATCCCCCTGGGAAAGGATCACAACGGAAAAAGGGATTGCTCCGGGATCGGGTTCAGAATGGGATGGGGACTCATTAGAATTCGGGTCTTACCCAGATCGGGGTCCTAATGCAATCCCGTGCAACGCCGGGTATATTGGTTAATCCTATGCTTTAGCCACAGGAAGATGTGTGCATGGGTAAGACCTGGCTTTTGCCACTCTATGGTGTACATGTAGCAAGTTGTACAGCCGAAAAATGTTACTCTTGGTGAGCAAGTCTATCATTTTGCGAATTTTCAGATGAAATACGCGACTGATGAGGTCGTGGCGATCGTGAGGTTTCTGATGCGGAAGGAGATCTTCAGCGATTTCCATCCATTCCGGATTGCAAATAAATGTGATGAATAAGTTAGGGCGGTCGTAATTACGTACGTAGGTCATTGCGTACACTAAGAGATCCTTAACATATAACTATTGGTAGCTTTTCGCTCATTTTATTGATATTTATCTTTTTCATCGTGACAAAAATATTTACCAGAGTACATGTTGCATTGAGCATGCTACATATAAGCCAACCGTATATTGTTAAATGTTCGCCAACGTTGTCAGTGTACATGTATTTTAAAAAAAATTGCCTTTTGGCGTAACACAGCAGGGCGACTGGTTCTGTTCTGACGTAACCAACCAGGGCGACTGGTCCCGTTCGGTGAAAGGTTGTGACAGCACTGATTCAGTACAGCCAGGAATTTATCGCATTGTATAGTGGCCGGAATATGCGGATACTTGATAATTCCTTATCTTTTTTCTTAAAAAAGGGTTCTTCACTGCAAGGCGTGGTTATTTTGCTAGTAATTCATAAAAATTTGCTGGCGTCCACACGAAATCTCAACTTAGTTTTATCGCAGTCGCATAGATGGTATATGAGCGCAAATAGCATTTACTTTTTACAAAGCTTTTATTAGAAAAAAATGAATTTATGGCCAAAGCCCCAAAACGAAATATTTTAAAAGGGTTATAATGAGTCAGAAAAATTCGCGGGGTTTTGGACACCACATACATGGTGTAAGAATGCATGCAAACATATATGCATACATACACACAAACACACACACAAACACTTACACGCACGCTGGCACGCACACACAAGCACATATGTACGCGCACACTCACTCAAAAGCATAATATATTCATTCATTAATACATACATACATACATACATACATACATACATACATACATACATACATACATACATACATACATACATACATACATACATACATACATACATACATACATACATACATACATTCATACATACATAAACATACATACATACATACATACATACATACATACATACATACATACATACATACATACATACATACATACATACATACATTCATACATACATACATACATACATACATACATACATACATACATACATACATACATACATACATACATACATACATACATACATACATACATACATACATACATACTGTTACGCACTGACTTGTACTGGGAGAAATTAAATTCCTATTTTAATTTTAATTGGCTCGTTGTAAACAGTGCCTAACAAAGGACGATATCATAGAGTCAACAATATTAAAGATACGACACCCAAAACAGTTGCCAGTTACAATTAATAAGATTTTTTAAGTCTTAATATAATTAAAAAAGAGAATAAAATATACTGACAATCTTCAACTTACAGTATGGTAGATCTTGTACCAGTACATAGTTAATACAGTTAGAATAATGTGCCAATGAATAATGATGAAGTGCGAAATAAACACATATACTTATAGGCACACAAATACACAAGGAATAATACACGTCTCGTAAAGTAAATAATATCTATCTGAATCTCCGTTCTTCCGTCCGTGCATGTCAATCCCTTATATAGGTCACGTGAGCCCAGCCTTACAGAAAGACTTATGACGTTTCTAGAACAATCACATTCATTCTTCAAAATACTATTTGGAAAAGATTAATTATTTTTAGTGGCTTGCGGCATAAACACGACAGATAAAACGACTAAGCCACACCCCTCTGTGAACACAGCGTCTCATGCGGGGTCAATCAGAGGGCACGCACGAAAAAAAAATTATGTAAACAAGCTCTATATAACAAAGATACATACATACATACATACATATAGACATACATCATACATACATACATACATACATCATACATACATACATACATACATACATACATACATACATACATACATACATACATACATACATACATACATCTTGTATCGTCCTTTGTTAGGCACTGTTTGAACGAGTCATAACGTAAAACAAGAGATAGATTTCTCACAATAGAAGCCAGTGCGTAACAATACATACATACATACATACATACACACATACATACATACATACATGCATGCATGCATACATACATACATACTCACATACATACTTACATACATACATACATACATACATACATACATACATACATACATACATACATACATACATACATACATACATACATACATACATACATACATACATACATACATACATACATACATACATACATACATACATACATACATACATACATACATACATACATACATACATACATACATACATACATACATACATACATACATACATACATACATACATTTCGGCCGAAGCCAAAAATAGGCCGAAAGTTTAAATTGACTTTTGGCCTAAACCGAAAAAAGACCGAAAGTTTAAAAATGACTTTCGGCCGAAACCGAAAAAAGCCAAAGGTTAAAAATGAATTTCGGCCGAAACCGAAGCCAAAACTGAAAATGAAATGTTAAGATATTTTGAAATTCGTTCCCACATACATTCTGCATACATCGAAAATGATGTGGGCAAGTATAAATATTTACATTCTTTTCATAAAAAATGAGATAATCGTGAATATTAATAAATAAACAACTAATATAGGGGTCTCCAACTCGCCGCCCGCGAGCCTTTTGTTACCGGCAAGACGATATTTTGCGGCCCGCTACATGACAGAAAAGTTAAGTGTAAATGCGCCGGCCCGTTTCCCCCATTCTCATATCTATAACGTGACTCTCCGCGACGGTTTCAGTCGAATCTCACCGACTCGTCTATTTTTGATTTTTTTTTTTTAAATATCTCTATATATTTTTGTATACAACAATGAGTAGGTGGATGAAAGTGAATCCTAGTTCTATAGAAATCCTTACTGATTTTATTGTTATTTATAAAGGTTGAGCAGATTATAACAGTTGTAACCGCTTTTTTTCTGGATTACTTGATGCGGCCCACTCTCATTCAGACACTACCTCCTGCGCCCCCCTCCCCCTCCTGATGATTTGAGTTTGAGACCCTTGATCTAATGAATACTTTGGATTTTACCAATTTAATATAAAGTAATTTAAATTGCTGTACAATTTGTTAAAATGAATATGGTAGGAGAAAATCTGGCACAAATTGGGGGTGGGGGACTGGGAATTAATGCAAAATATTATTTTTTAAACCAGGTCTCTAAAAATTGTGGTTCTAAAAGATTGCTTAATTTGTTTTTAAAGATCGTTTAGTTGGTTGTTATTGATCGGTTAGTTTGTTCTTAAAGATCGGTGAGTTTGTTCATAAACATCGCTTAGTTTGTTCTAAAATATCGCAAAGTTTAATGTTAAAGATACTTTATTTGTCCTTAAAGATCGCTTAGTTTGTTGTTAAAGATCGCTTAGTTTTTTGTTAAAAATCGTTTAGTTTGTTCTTAAAGATCGCTTAGTTTGTTGTCAAGAAAGTTTAGTTTGTTGTTAAAGATTGTTCAGTTTGTTGTTAACTATCGTTTAATTTGTTGTTAAAGATCGCTTAGTTTGTTGTTAAAGATCGCTTAGTTTTTTTTCATAAAGATCGCTTAGTTTGTTCTTAAAGATAATTGATTTTGTTCCTTAAGATCGATTAGTTTGTTCTTAAAGATCTTTTAGTTTGTTCTTAAAGAACATTTAGTTTTCTCTGAAAGATCGCTTAATTTATTCTTACAATTCATTTAGTTTACTAATAAATATCATTTGTTTGTTCTTAAAGATCATTTAGTTCGTTCTTAAAATCGTTTAGTTTGTTCTTAAAGATCGCTTAGTTTGTTTTAAAGATCGTTTAGTTTGTTCATAAATGTTATTTAGTTTGTTGTTAAATATCGTTTAGTTTGTTCTCAAAGATCGCTTAAATTGTTCTTAAATGTCACTTAGTTTGTTGTTAAATATCACTTTCGCTGAGTTTTAATTGACCGAAAACCTGAGTCACTTTCGGCCGGATGGCTGAAAGTCTAAGTCAATTTCGGGTGAAACCGAAGAAAAACCGAAAGTTAACTTTTCTCTTTCGGCCGAAACCGAAATTAAGCCGAAAGTTAACTTTTCAGTTTCGACGGAAACCGAAACTTGGCCGTAAATGATAAAATGGCCACTTTCGGCACCGAAACTGAAGCCGAAGCCGAAATTCGGTCGGTCTCTAACATACATACATACATACATACATACATACATACACACATACACACATACACACATACACATATACACACACATACACACATACACACACACGCTCGCACACACACACACACATGCACACACATACACACACACACACACACACATACATACATACATACATACATACATACATACATACATACATACATACATACATACATACATACATACATACATACATACATACATACATACTTACATAATCCTTATATGCTTTTAATATTTTGTTTGAACGTTAAACTTATTAAGAGCTCCTTAATGATAACTAAATTCTTTTACTTCTTGCACTAACATTTAACGCATTTCTATTTCTTTGTCGTGTCTTTTTTTGTTTTAACATCTGACGAAGGCTTTCAGCCGAAACGTTGTCCAGTTCTTTCCCGTCAAGCCTTTTATTTATCGTATTGGCCTATCATTCAATCAATATCGTAGCAAAAAAGGGTTTTATCTTTTAAAAAAATTAATAATACCTGCTTTCTCGTTGCCGACTCTGACACCCACATCCTTTGCTAAACCTCGCCTATTATTGTGTTAAGAAGAGATCGAACTCTATTCAATCTCCTTTTTCATAGCCACCTCCATGCTACTCCTAAAACTTTGAGACCAAGCTAAGTTGACGCATCCGTTGTAGAACTTACCATTTTGTCATCCAGACTCAGCGCAGCCCGTTCATTAAGATTCGTTTTCATATTAAGAACGGTTTCCTTTGTACAAGCCCCAAAATGATTTAAGAAATTGTTTATACCCGTTGCCATATGGCTTAACGGGTCAAGACGGGTCATTCAGAAAGAAGCAATTAACACGTTCGAAATATTGTTCACGATAAACAATGTCCCATTACGAAAGAAAATGTTTAATAAAGCTATCAGAAGGGCTCACGAGATTTTAAAATCATCTGCACTGTTTCCTGCCCAAAACCCCCGCTATGGTTAACTTAGAGCAGTGGTTCTTAACCTTTTTGGAGGTACCGAACCCCATCAGTTTCATATGCGCATTCACAGAACAATTCTTCATAGGAAAAATAAAATATGATTTTTTTTTGGTACTCCGCCGAACCCCTGTTGTTCAATCGAACCCAGGTTAAGAACCACTGACTTAGAGAACAAACTAGTACACACCTTTGCGACCTTAACACCACACTCCATGTTCTCCTTCACTTGTTATATCTTTTTTTTCCGCCCCTCATTTATGCAACGTATCGCCGCGTACGTACTTTTCCCTCCCCTTTGCTTTTCTTAACTCTCTTATTCATTAGTGGTAAAAAATTCCATTTGCTGTCCTCTCGGATAAAATATATCGGATAGATATTTCCGCTGAATTTTAATTTTCCATTTGTGTTAGTCTTCGTTTTTTTCCCGCTGGAGATGGCTTTCTGCCGACACATTCGTTGTTTTATTGAGCTCATTTTTGCAGGTTTCTACCATAATTTATTTCAGAAATTTCCTTTCAATTCAAACTCATTGCAATCACATACTCCGTCTATTGTCCATTTTTGCCGAATGCGCTCCGTTTCGCTGGCCTTCCACTTGTTTGAAGCACTCATATACTGCTGTTCGCCAGCCGATGAATGGGTAATATTACTTTTGAGAAATTTCGAGGGTTTGCCAAATATTTCAATAATCTTTCCAAAAAAAAAAATATAAACCAATTTTTAACCAGATTCTTATTAAAGTTGTTTTTATTATCTTTTTGAGGTCAAAACGTAGCATTAAAACAAAGTGCGGCCCAGAGTACAGTGTACGCTGAGGGGAATTTCAACGGTAGAGCAGAGAATGCGGTGGATGGAGATGCAAACAGCGATGGTTCATACGGTAGCTGCTCTCACACGTGCTTAGCAGACCCGTCACCACGTTGGAACGTTACGCTTGACAACACATACGTTGTCAATAAATTTGTTGTATACAGCAGAATGAGCTCGCAGAACTCTCGTAAGTTTACAAAAAACACATAAAAAAAACAACAAAACCTTTTGGCCTCTGACTTTCTAGTTTACAAAAAAAAAAAAAATCAAATCAGAAGCACAAAGCAACCCGTTCACAAGCTTCATTTCATTGAGTCAACTCCGGATTTCATTTGAGGTGTAATGAGAGAATTTTTATTATTAATTTTTACACATATCTATCTTGTGATAAAAAATGGGTAACGTGAATGTTTAAAAGCGTCACATTTAAATTGTGATATTTTTTTTACTATGTTTGGTACCATTTACCGTGACAAATGCGACACATCAAAAAACACTGTCACTATAATGACGCACATAAAACTCCACACAAACAGAACTTCTCCCGTGAGAACTGCGCATATAGACAATTGCAGCCACACAAATTGTGCTCATCGACATGTACACATCGAAAAAAAAATACACAATAAAGTATTTTAGTGTTGAAAAAGGATTTGAAAAATAACTGAATATACATTTTAGCATCTATCGAGCACTGTACGTGTTTACATTTTTTAAAATATCTTAACAGATTGCGGTCAACATGACTGTAGGAATAGACTGATACATTTCTCGCTGCAAAGTTTCGATGACTCCAACAAACCAGTGTTCTCCTACAGCGACCCAGGCGACACACTACGGACGATACACACGGTCTTTGTGAGCAGCGATCTACGAGACGTGCCCATCAGGGGGGTATCGATCAGCGTTAATGAATCAAACACGAATGAGACATTCCCAGTTCTTACACTGTGTGAGGTGGAAGCTTATGGTGGTAAGAAGTTACAGGAGTTGCTTATCCAATATTGAGCTTGAACTATAGCCTTACAAGTGTTGGTGTCTTCCCTGGATCCAGAGTTTACGATCCAGCATTTTAGCCCTCTCTTATAACATTAGTCGATTTATATTGTATATTTTCGTTTTTTTAAAAAATCTTTTAAAATAAAAAAAAAATAAAAAACTTCATAAAGGTTCAATCGGTCACACAACTCTACTGTTTTGCTTTGTTTAACTTTTACTTTAGGTTGCTTTGTAAAATGTAGTTATCTTTGCATGGTTGCTTCTGCTATTGAATGTCACATGGAATACTAATAATAAAATTTAAAAAAAATCATGAGCAAACAAGTACAGTTCTTAAAGTAAATAATAATTCTTTAATTTAAAAAAAAAACGCATGTGTCTGATCTAGCGATAAACCTAGTAATTGTTAAAGAGATTTTTAATCTACGGATTAGATTTCTCCTACATATGACTAAAGTGATGAGGAGGGTCTCTGTGACAAAATGATACCTTAATTTATTTTTCTAGATGATTCGTCTTCAGAAGCATACAAATTATTAGAGAAGGGTTCATCTTTCTGAAAAAAATACATTTTGAAATAAACTACTTTAAAATGGAACGTCGTTACTAGTATTGTTGTCGTTAAATTTGCGCTCCTCTTGTACGCATTAGCTTTTGATCGCACCGCTAGGTCCGCTCATGTTTCGAATTCTCAAGAAAAACAACACCGTTATAACTAGGTTTAAAACAGCGATGTGTTTAGGGCCTATCTGTGTCTTTAAATCACATTTCTAAACATTTACAAAAAAAAAAAGTCTTTTTGAGTCTTTCCTTTTCTCCATAGATTGTGTGCCCGGAAGATCGGGCCTTGGATGTGTAAATAACTGCAATACAAGCTGTAGAACAACTTGTCATGGGGACACAGGCGTTTGTCCAATATATTCTTCACAAAATCAAGTTAAAGGTAAAATATACGGCATCTATTGAGATATCTTTTGTTTTCTGCTTGTTTTGTCCAGCAGCAGGTTTTACGAGCGACTATAATACTGGCGTGTAAGTTTTTTTGTGTTCACATATATGTATCCATAAGGATGTTAAGAAAAGCCCAGAAATGTCTTCTTTCTGTCTGCCTGAAACGCTTAGGGCCAGCGGGACCCCCCTCCCTTTCTTTTGGTCAAAAATGAGTATATTCAATTATATTAAATGCAGTCCTTCATTTAATACATTCAATAAACGATATTAAACGGCCCCATTGGAAACACAAAATTATTGTCTTTATATGAACCGGTGCAAACTTTAACAAATCGAAAGTTGACGTATTTAAAAAAAATAAAAGAAAAGTAAGAGTTTGTTATATGAGTTTTAAGGCTGGTAAGATCAACAACTTTTAGATGGATTCTTAAAAATAAAATGTTGATTGAAATTGGGTTTTCTACAACGTCACCAAAGATCAGGTAAGGGTGGGGGGGGGGCGTACAGAAATTCGTGTGCTTTTGAAGTTCTTTTGAATGTGAATAGAAAATGTGAATCTTTGTTTTACACAGCTTTAAAACGTTCGAAAACTGATTCGGATTAAGGGATCAGAGAGGAATGGGGATAATGTAGAGGAAAGCGACGGCGCCGAAGGCTCCCGAGCGAAAGTAGGGGAATGGTCTGGGTAGAGGGGAGCCCTCTGTTGTTTTGTGGCTTTTTGTTTGTCCACAGATTATTTCTAAAAGTAAATGGCAACCCACAAAGAAATAATGGGTGAAAAATGTTCGTGTAAATGAACTAAAATAGAATGGTATCTGTATCTGTTGATACGTAAATGTTAATATGAACTAGTTATTTAAAAAGTTATTTTGGTGTTACGGTATATTACGATGCGGATCAAAAACTTCAAATTTACGGCAAAGTTCATGCGCTGTAAGTAATTAACTTGACTGCCTGAGAGAAAATTTTGTTGCTTTTCTCAAATTTACTTATTTCATACATGTATGATTACATGACTTCTAATAAATAAATGGCAACACGAAAGCAAATTTATGCAGCACTCTTCGGAAATATGTTGACATGTCTAGTACTTTGAGGATGCTGACTCTTTGGCAACTTTCAATTTACTGGACCGCATATTGATATAGAGATACATCATATTGATAGTGGTTCTTGCGCGTTAAGTTTCCAAAACATAAATCTCTCTCTCTTTTTCTTTCTTTTACTGTTAACAGTTTAATTTTCCTCAGCCGGATTACGCTTCGCGGCTAGATTGTTTCCAGTCCCTCATCATTGCATAAAATAAATTCTGAAAAAACACAAATCTGATAAAGCTATACGTTTTAAAAGACACGCGTAATGCAAAAAAAAATAAAAAATAAATTATAAGATCAATTGTTTGACGTTTTTATCAGGGAGCAATTAAACACTTAATCACATACCTGTAGCGCTATGCTCGTATTAGTCATATGGGAGATTTTAGTGCCAGTTGTTTATTTTTATTTATACCGGTAAACAGGAAACTTGAGCATTTTTTTATGTTTTTGTCCAGCATTAAGTAAAACCGTTAAGACTGCTGCTGATAGATAATGAAAATTCGGATCTTATTGTATGGACACCTCTCGGCTCCCCCCACACCCCAGCCCTAGCGCAAAGCTTTGGGTGACCACATCATTCGCCGCCGCCGGTCGCCAGGCCCTGCTACTGCAATAAATATGTTTGGTTTTCATTATATTATTAAACACATTTATTTATATATGTTAATTTTTTGTGTATAGTTTATTATGAACTTTACTGTCTCAATGACGTCTTGATTTTTTATTTTTTTATCTGTTAAAATGCATCATGTTCTCCAGTTAGGTGCAACGCAATATAAATAACATTTCGGACAACTCAAAATTAAGCAACAGGAAACATTCACTGAATCAAGAAGTGAGGGAAGGTTTAGACGTGTTTGCCTTTATAGGTATCACAAAACAAACTCGGGCAAACTGTCTGCGCATGTCGAAAAATGACGCAACAACTTTAGTGGCCATTTTATAATCGCTTCTACGGTGACCTCGGATTGGTGCGTTTTACGTTACACTTTTCTAATTATAAATACATTTTGTAATCGATAAAGTAGAATTGTTGTCTTACGGCCAAGCGCATACAACGACCTGAACCTCCGTTTTTTTTTTTAAATTTTTTTTTATTTTATTGCCATGCCACTTTGACAGTTCGGTAAGCTGTAAATACTTACATACACTTTTTTTTTTTTAAAGCGATTGCACTACATTTAAACCTAAAGAATGCAGTTAATCATCTAAACTGGATCGGGAATAGCTTCGTAAGAGTCAATTTACCGTTTTCAATTCAATGTAAGCCCTCTCAGATTGTCATCACCCCACCATCACCGGAAAGGGGGGGGGGGATAAATGTTGCCACTTTTTGTATCTTCACCGGGAACGGAATTCACTCTTCGTACTATAATTGCACTTGCATACCTAATTTAAATTAGCATTTTAAAATTTATTATTATTAAAGTCGTCATATGTAGCGTGGTACCCCAGCGTAGGGCAAGGCTCACAGCGATTCACATAAAAATTAGCAAAACAGAAAAAAAGAAAAGAAAGAAAAATCATCATCATAAACATGACATTAAAAAAGCTGTGACGTAGAATTATACTTTTTAAATAACAACTTTGTTAAACTATTGATCTCGCCTAACCCAGTAACTATTTACCCTTGTCTAGCCATGATGGACGACCCCCCCCTCCCCCCTCCCCTCAAGGTGCATCGAACATTGTCTAGCGGTCAGAACGGAGAGAGGATGAATCAGAATAGTAGAGTTTGAAGAGATGTGCCTTGTGTGCAGTTTTGAAAGTATTTATTTACATATTTTCATTAATTGTTAATGTACTGGTAATTTCTAATAATAATACAAATAAATAACAACAACATCAACAAAACAAACAAAAAAAAAAGAAAGAAGTTTTAATAAACACAAGAACTTTAATAACATTGAAAAGAAATTAGTATAACAACTTGTGTAGATTCACTGAATGATTCAGGATTATGATTTCATATGATTAGTTGCTATTTCTAGGCTTATTTCAGATTTTAACTTTCTATTGTAGAATTTGGTGTTCTTTCCATAGTGGCAATGGGGCACATTTGGACGTAGATGCTTAAGATAATGACAAGATTTATGAAGGAGAGATTGTCGGATTCATCAACAAGACCAAGAAGTCTGTAGAGCATTCCACCCAGAAAATGAAAGACACCACATCCCCACTATCTTTTGAGCCTTTTTGAAACTTAATCACATACCTGTAGCGCTATGCTCGTATTAGTCATATATTGGAGATTTTAGAACCGGTAAATTTTTTTTATTTATACCGGTAATTTTAATTTCATGCATTCAATTTTATTTAAAAGAAGACATCTAATTACCTTTTATAAATATGAGAGTTAATTAAAAATTGAACTGAAGCATAACATTAATTAAAATACAGTAAACATATTATTTTTTTTTCCATTTTACAAATTTTTGTTTTTCAATTATTCTGTTCACAAAGTCTTGATGTCACGTAAACGTTTTGTGTTGATTGTTTGGTATATTGCACAGAGAATGTCTCCTGAAAATTTGTTGGCCTTATCTTTTAAAAATAAATAAAAGTCGTTGGCAAGATAAGGGCAGAAATTCGGAACGTCGGTCACGAGTTGTCTTTCACTGTTAAATACAAAGATAAATAAAGGGGAATAAAAATGAAAAAAAAAAATAATAAAATTCATAGCTTCATTTCTATAAACCAGGCCTGTACAACTCAAAATGTAAGGCGGACCGTAATATTTTATGAAAAACTTGTGCGGGCCAAAAGAAAATAGGACAGGGGGAAATTTTTTATGAAAAATAATTAGTATAAAGAATATTTCATTACCTCGCGGGCCACAAATTGGTTGCTTGGCAGGCCGCATGTGGCTCGCGGGCCATATGTTGTGCTGGCCTGCTATAAACGATAAAAAGATGAATTTTTTTTTGCACATAGCTTATAGCGCGTCATTTTAAAAAGGGTGTATCATTCATGCCAACAGAACAATAGTTAAAGATTCTGTAAACGTAAAGTTTGAATGAAGAGCGGTGGCACTTTTTTGGGAGGGTGGGGGGTGGTGCTGGGGTGTGCCGCTCATAGACAGTCTGCTGAAACCAAGCAAAACAATCGTACGACTGGCCCCCATTTACTCGCTTGGTATACGGCCCTACTCTGACATACTAGTTATAATTGCAGTTTTAAAGAAGCGCATCCATCATATTGCACAAAGTTCACTAGAGCCTCATAAACAAAAAAGACGTGGATGGTAATTTTAGTTTCGCGAGGATCATGCATAATATCTTTTTAAAAAAAAGTATTCTTCATTTTAATAACAAATAACGACCAAAAAAAAAACTTTAAAAAAAACCATACAAAACAACAAAAGTACAATGGCAGTATTTTAGCTAAAACAAAGTAATCCTTAATTCATATTTATGTAGTTTTGAAGTAAATTTCTAATTTTTAAAAATTAACTAAATTATTTATTTATAACTTGATATTTAAAAGATTACGTATATATAGACGAAAAGAAGCTTACATTTTTTTGACGCCAAAAAAAAATGTAGAAAATAAATAAACAGTAAAAGAACTTTAATAAAAAAAATTCATAAAAGTTATTTCAAAATCATCAATAGTTTTGTTTAAAACGAAACATAAACACCCCCCCCAAAAAAAAAAACAAACAAAACCGAGCACACTGTACACACGGACACACCCTAACCAATACCACTGTTCACATTGACAAGCCCTCCCAATACCAAAATATACAAGGACATCCCCCTCCCAGCACCACTGTTTAGACGGACACCCCACTCCCATTACCAATGTACTCATGAACACATCCCTAACCCAACATCCCACTTAAAATTTGCAAACAACGTCCCTTGTCAACAAGAGGAAATCAAAGCCTTTCAACAACCAAATAAATCTCGTGATTTATCTTCCATGACCCTATTCTCTCTCAACCACTGATAGAATATAAATTGCATGAAAGTGTCCTGCTTTCTCCGGCACCCCTTGCTCTCTCCCCAACCTACCGCTTTCTCCGGCACCCCTTGCTCTCTCCCCAACCTACCGCTTTCTCCGGCACGCCGTGCTCTCTCCCCAACCTACCGCTTTCTCCGGCACCCGTGCTCTCTCCCCAACCTACCGCTTTCTCCGGCACCCCGTGTTCTCTCCCCAACCTACCGTTTTCTCCGGCACCCCTTGCTCTCTCCCCAACCTACTGCTTTCTCCGGCACCCCCTGCTTTCTCGTCCACCTACCGCTTTCTTCTGGCACCCCCTGCTTTCTCCCCCTCCTACCGCTTTCTTCTGGCACCCCCTGCTTTCTCCCCCACCTACCGCTTTCTCCAAAACCTCTGCTTTCTCCCACATCCACTGCTTTCTACGGCACCCCTTGCTTCTCCAGTCCCCTTGCTTTCTCCCCCACCAACTGCTTTTTCCGGCACCCCCTGTTTTCTCCCCCACACCTTGTTTTCTCCCCTCACCCACTTTCCACTTCGGATATGAAATTTAACATAAAAGATATGAATCTGATGAAGAAATTAGACGTAAAAATATTTGCGAGGCATAACACCAAAATAATTGAACTTGGTTAATAAAAAAAAAGCAATTTAACACAATCGTTATAACAGTAACTTGAACATTCATAATCCTCCTTTGTATAATTTTAGACGTTAATGATATGTTTTGTGAATTATCAAAATATTTGTCAATGAATTTATTCCTTTTTAAACAATTTTAATTTTCAAATGTTTGAGCAAAATAATATATTGTTAATTGCTTAGCTTGTGACTGATTATTATTAGAGTGTAAAATTTGTACAGAGAAATCTTTAACGATTTGCGGCTAGACAAAAAAGGTTAAAATTAACTAAATTCCAGCATAAATACGCTACAATTATCGAAATACTGTGCTGGGCAAATACGTTGTTATCATAATGACAGTACAGGTATGTTACTATCAAATTGCGTTACAGATGTGTTGTTATAAAAATATCAGTACAGATAGGTTATTATCAAAATAGTAGTTCAGATATGTTATTATCAAACTAGCAGTTACATATATGTTATTATCGAAATAACAGTACAGATATTTTATTATCAAAATAGTAGTTCAGATATGTTATTATCAAAATAGCAGTTCAGATATGTTATTATCAAAATAGCAGTTCAGATATGTTATTATCAAAATAGCAGTTCAGATGTGTTATTATCAAAATAGTAGTTCAGATATGTTATTATCAAAATAGTAGTTCAGATATGTTATTATCAAAATAGTAGTTCAGATATGTTATTATCAAAATAGCAGTACATAATATGTTATTTACAAACTAGCAGCTAGAGATATGTTACTATCAAAGTACCAGTACCATATGTTATTATTCAATAGCAGTACAAATACGTTTTAAGCCATTATCTTTCATTTTATTTTTTTATCACAGAAAAAGTGAGCATTTATATAATACAGTTTATATATATATATATATAAAGTCTCAATACATTGATGATAAGAATGATTTAGTGGCCGTGTAGGAAGAGGGTGTGTCGAGACCGGGTCATGACACATATACTCTTGGCACGTTGACCGTTAATACATATTTGCTGCTATTCTGTTTCAGCTATTTGAACTTCCCTTGGTTCATAAGATCTGCTTAAGGAGTGAATCAACGGCTTGAAGGGGGGGGGGGGGGGGGGAACAGGTGATTCTCCCCAAAATACCAGACCCTGGTTTCGTTGTTTCCCATAGATTAACGGCCTAAAAGCAAGTGAACGTTAATACATATTTGCTGCTATTCTGTTTCAGCTATTTGAACTTCACTTGGTTCATAAGATCTGCTTAAGGAGTGAATCAACGGCTTGAAGGGGGGGGGGGGGGGGGGAACAGTTGATTCTCACCAAAATACCAGACCCTGGTTTCGTTGTTTCCCATAGATTAACGGCCTAAAAGCAAGTGACGTCTGCTCGTATTGACGGATCCCCCCCTCCCCCGAAAAAAGAACAACCATTCAATTTGTAAGTTTATGGTATTTAGAATCAGTTAAATAAAATAATTGCTGCGAAATTAATTTTGATAAACATCATCTACTTGCGATTTTCTGCAGACTTCATTTTCCTTTGGATCGATATTTGAATTTAAATGATCTACTTGATTAGAAATATCAAACTTTCTATTTTGTCTTTTCGGACCTGGGGCTCCTTTTTGAAAATCAATATTATCATATCGATTTACGCTATCAACTTCGTAGTCATTATCGGGGCAGTGATCTGCTGGTGGTGTGGTTTTCTCATCAACAGTAACTGTCCTGGTCTTTAGTTGGTGTTGCTCTGAGAGAAAAGACAAGTTCAAATTAGAATGGATGATCTTCACATACAAATCAATGTACATCACGAAATAATCATATAGATGGCTATACATAGGTGGAATGATAGATTTATCGTCAGTGAGATGTGTGAACGACTGGATTGTTAGACGGGAACAAGACGGTCGCAGACGAAAATGACATGTCATTAGAAAAACAAAACCTCTGATGAATGAAAATTGGGACTTTTGTATGGATGTCCATGTGGATGTTTGTATGGATGTCCGTGTGGATGTTTGTATGAAGGTCTATATCGATGGATATATGGATTGATTCATTGTTTGCATATATACTTAATTTTTACTTTAAAAAAATAAAATGCATGCTTTTAAATAGTTTAAATAGTTTTTATTGACTGACTTGAATTCCCAATCCTCTCATACTCGTGTTCATCTTCTACACTTGGTTTGACATTGTCGTAATTTATGGCGCGGTCGTGATCTGACTGTTGTAGTGCAGCTTGGCTTGGGTTTCTATCTGCGTCTCCAGAGACAAATCGTAAGGACAAGAATAATTGCTAGCAGACAACCAACAGTGAGTCCAAATGCAATGCCGATAGCTGTCGTGCTGTCCAATGCATCTGCTGCTGGTTTATTATCGAAAACACACAATTTATGAAATACTCATTCTCATAAAATTGAAGTTGATAGGATATTGAAATGTTTGGCTTTCTATACGATATTCAGCAATAGCGTTGAACGATTCTCGATAATCTGAGCAAAAGTTGTGTAGATTTGAACATGGTGCCGAGAAGTTAGGCTTTAAAGGATATGGATATAGTTCGGATTAAAAAAGCCTTTAAGGCATACCTGTGCACACAACAAGAATTCTCTAAAAGCTAACGTTTGTTGCCGTAACATCTGACCACAAGTCATCAATTATATGTAAAATAATATGTTACTTAAAAAAATATTTGCAAGAGACCAAAAAAAAAAACGAAAAAAAAACAACAAACTAACTAACCAGGCAGACACAAGATTCCAGAGTAGCCAGATAAACACCCGAGGAGACACGTTCCAGTCACATGATGACATACTTCAGGTAAAACACTTTCATTCACTTCACAATTCTGACTGCAGGTCAGGCTACAGTCCTGACCATAAGATCGATGGCCACACGCTGTAATTATTGAATTAAAAGTACGTGTCTTGGGATTGGGACAGATTTGCATTTTGTGCTGCTTAGGTAAAGACTGAGATACGTTGACAGATTTTCAATGTGTAGTGCCTCGTATTAGCAACGTTTCATTTAGTCTTTATGGATTATAACAAATGCATAACCGATCAGTAACAACTTAATGAATGAAAAATGTTATCGTTTTATTTAACAAGTTTACAAAGGATGCGTAGGTATCAATGTCGTTGTTACTGATGGTAATAAGTGCATACCTTGTGCACAATGCGGGCCTAGGTAACCAGGGTTACAGTGCAGACAATCACCAGTTACAGAATCACAGTCCCCTCCTTTACAAATTCGGGAGCACGGCTCAGAACAGCCGACACCGTGGAAACCTTTAGGGCAGGCTAGGAGTGATCGTAAATGGTAAAATATTGTTTTAAGCGAATTAAATTATAACAAAAATATGCGGTGTCATTTAGCAAATTTGGTTGAAAACCCATTAAGATTGAAAGTAAAACAATGTGGTGTAGCATTGTACTTTAAGATCATCTAAAATTTAAAAAAACAAAAAAACTTATACAAACGTTGTGCAAACAGTGAGTCTCACACGCTGGTTGACTTTGGTCGACACTGCAATACAATTTTAAGAACTTTTTCTCAAGTGTAAGGCTTTTCTTAATTTAACCTTCAAGCTCCGAGCAACATTTTGATATTTTTTGTGATCCTTGACGATAAATTAGGTAGGGCGCCGATATGGCTTTGACATGGAAGCGCTGTTGGATGTGGTCTTTAAAAACACTGTTAAACAATATACTATCTTGAAGAATTATTTTTGATTGTTTTTGAACATCAACATAGCGAAAAGCTGTAATACCTTGTTGCGTAATTTGATGATTTTCCGATCCTCTTTTATATAAATATTTATTTATTTCCATAATTCTAAGGTATAGGATTATTTAAAAAAATTTTCTGTATTGATTATTAGTGATTTTATTTTGGATTGGAAACAGGGGGCGGGGGAGTTAAGCACCATTGGCCAAAATAGTGTCATGTAATTTAAGGTTCGCTGCCAAAAAAGTTCATTTTATGTTATGCAAATTCGCTATTTAGATTTAAATTTTTTTAAAAATTTAACATAACTATATTCGCGAATTCGACATCTAACCACAATACATTACTTTTGATAAATACTTTATAGAACCATACTCGAATACGGAAAAAATAACATATTCAGCCCAATTGTTTTCTTATTGAGATGTAGTGAAAGCTGTTTTGATGAGATGGGAAATAATTTGAATGAATAGGATGTTATTCTTTCATCGTGAACTATTATTTTATTAAAAATAAATAATTTTTCTCAAAATTTAGACATATACCTTGGCCAAAAGGTATATTATATTTCCTGTAACCATTATTTTGAGCCTGATGGCTACAAAAAGTTATTGACATAATATCTCATTTAGAAACATACTTGCATTGCAATGCGGAAAGTTGCTGATCCCGACACCGCAGCCGATGTTGCATTTACCGTCTGTACGGTCACATGACGTATTCAAGCAGTTGTTACAGCGAGACGTGCAGTTGGCACCCCAAAAACCACGTGAACATTCTGTAACCATAATATAAATTACATTGAAGTAATATGATCTTCATGATATAATACTGTAAAATTGTATTGGACCATTTTAATAATGCATATTGAATTTACGAACATTTCTCTTTCTTGTATCATAACAGCCACACAACAAAATTTTAAGAACATGAGCAGAAAAAAAAGAATAAAGAAAAATTACATTAAATAAAATATGCAAACTATTAAACAGATATACAATACGTTTTTGTTAAAGTCATTTTCAATGAAAATATACTGACCCATCTAAAATAACAACACTGACTTTTCCCCCATGGAACTCCCTATATATTGAATGAAATGTCACACTAGCTCCATTAAATCTTAATGTTGGACCTACCTTTATTACAGGCGGGAGGGTCATCGTATCCATGACAACCCCTGTCACAAACTCCGGTCGCTTTGTCACAAGACGCATCAAGGCATTTCGTGCTGCAGCTTTCAAGACAGTTCATCCCCCATTGTCCAATCCGACACGCTAATGTAATGCAACATAGTATAAATGGGCAGTAATTTTTAAAATAAGTTATACACGGGAAGTAGTTTTAATACACAGTATTCATGGGCAGTAATTTTACAACACAGTGTACATGGGCAGAAACTTTACAACACAGTATACATAAGCATTACCTTTACAATACAATACCCATAGGCGGTAAATACACCCAGGCTGTAAGTTTTACAAGTGTATGGATAATGCTTAAAACGCATTACTTAAGTGGATGGCAAGTGAAAGAATTAACATGTATAGATTTTTACACAAAATTGCTAAGTAAAAAAAAAAAAAAGTACAATTTTAAAAATTTTCACTGAGATTTTATGCAGAAAATATTTTATACAAGGGAGCAATTTTTAAACTAGATGTAATTAATTTTTACCAATTTCCTGGATAGTGTTCATTGATTATTCTTGGTTTTGCTTTTTCTTATTGTTCCAGTCGTGAGCATGAATGTGATGTCATGGCATCCACTCTCAAGTCTACCTGAATTTGATATCATGCCATCCATTCTCAAGTCTACCTGAATGTGATGTCATGGGATTGACTCTCAGTCATCCTGAATTTGATGTCACGGCATTGACCCCCAAGACACCTTGATGAATTTTTATGAAACTATTTTTTCTTAGTAACTTATAACTTATTGTATATCATCACCAAAGCCCCTTTAGTTAATTTCAGGGCCCCTAATTCTGCCGAGCCTTAAAGCAACCCACTCCACCTGTAAAATTACATTTCAACCTGAGAGGCCTACCATCCACTTTGAGAACCACTGGTTTATAAATACGAACAGATTAAAAAAAACCAACAAAAAACCAACAAAAAACAAAAAACAAACTGAATTTTTAACATTATCACGTACACATATCACAGGTCGGTGGATTGTTGAATCCAATACACACTTGGCACGCCCCAGTTTCTTCATGACATGTTGTATTACAACTTTTGTTGCATGTGTTGTTACAATCTAGTCCCCACGTTCCTGGCACGCAACCTTTTAGGGGTACATGTAGAATAACATTTATTAGCTGTGCACTCCTTATCTTACCATTTTAAAAATGAACTTCACATTGCAAATTACAAAACAACATTACACAACGGATTAAAAAACACCCCCCCCCCCCCATCTATTTTTTGATGCAGACTTTGTTAAAGGCATCAAGTCTAAATATTATTATAAGCAAATGTATGGCCAGATTTTAAAATCTTTACGTTGATCAGCCTAATGTTCAGGTTGATTGGCCAAATGTTTCTCTTTTTTCATAGCACATATTAACTGATTAATTTATCATGATTTATTAGCTTGTATCGATATTGTAATGGAACCGGATGGAACCGCCCTTGTCTAGTTAAAGCATTCAGCATCATAAAAAATCAGCATTCTCTATTAGTGTCACGATTTCTATCACCGTGACCAGTTTTTTGTTCGCAGTCACTAGAATTTACGCGTTTTTTTTTCTTCTTCTATTTAGTGGCACATTGTAATTTCTTAGGTCCAACAACGCATCACATGTGTGCTGTTCTGACAATATGAAATAATACAGATTTTTATAGCAATTAAAATAATCTAGACTTATTTATTACATCAATTTTTTTTTTTNCGTTGAGGAAACTGTAAAATTCCTTTTTTTTTTTTTTTTTCAAACCACGTTCCACTTACTTTTATGGCGTAATTTGTGAAAAAGCCCTTTACGGGTTTTCCATACGATTGTTAATCAGAATATTTAGCACGTCTTTTACAAACAAAAAAAACAAAACAAAAAATATGGAAAACTACACACCCAGACCGTGCCAACAAAAAATGTACAGTTCGGCTAAACATTCATTACCCCCATAGGCCTCAAATTCACACAGTGTGAGAACAGGGTTTGAGTCTTCATTGGCTAGAACTGTAGCGTTGATCTGAAGTAAGCTGACCGGTGAACCCCTCAAACGGCCCGGCACGGTTACTGTGTATACCGTCAATGCTGTGACACTCGAGTCCTGGTAACTGAACACCGTGGTGTTTTCGTAGTCCAAACTTTCAAGGGTAAAGTTCTTTAACCTTTCTGAACAAAGACCCCCACATTCTGTAAAATAAATTAATCTAGCCTAATTAAATAAGGTCTTTTTGTTAAAATAAGTTCATCTCAATAAAAACTTGTAAATGTAATGGTTGCTAATATTTTAGTATTGATCTATATTTATTTTTTTAAAAGTACTTTGATTCTTCAGTACCAATGGTTTTTTTTGATAGATGATTTTTTGCAAAAAAAATTAAAGAAATATATTTAACTTACCTTTTTTTATTGTTGTTGTAAATTTAACATTATGCATATTACTTTGATCGAATTCAAATTAGTTTCATGATTTGAGCTTAAGCGAAGTTATTCAGTTTTATAGATTTTATAGGTTATATTTTGAGAGTACCATGACCAACTCTGTTGTACAACACGAATCTGTTGACGAGCTGAGGATGGCCAAACGTCACAGTCCAGCTTGGTGAAGGATCTCTGGTGTCTGTGTTGGTACACGAGTGGCTTGCGACCGAACCATTTGTGTTACCATCGACGGCGTTGGACGCTAGAAACCCGCCAAGATCATCGCACGTGAAAGTGGAAGACTGCACGGCGTTCTGTTTCAATGCGACATTGCGACCTGAAGAGTATTCACAGAATTTTGTTGAAGTTTATTTCCTGGTGAGAAGGCATGTGATGTAATTTTTTTCTGAGAGAAACTACCTACTGCTCGGCTGACACTGTTACCTTCAGTGTCACAGAACAAAATTATCTTAAAATTTAAAATAGTGCAACATTAGCAGTCAAGCAAGGATAATGGATAATACCTTCAGTCTTAATTAGATAAGTGCAATGAAATAAATTAACTTAAAATTGAAAATAGTGCATTATCCATTATTTTTATTTCTGCACGCTTGTTAAACTTTAAAAAAAAATGATAATATAGAAATAGATGCTGTAAGATAGGGGGGGGGGGGGTTGAATATAAACATTAATTTAAATATGATGGGCACACTTTTTTCAACATTGAAAAGAAAAAAAAAAAGGAATTGTTATTTTTTTAAATATTGAGCTTATGTTGAGGGGTACATGTAGAATAACATTTATTAGCTGTGCACTTCTTATCTTACCATTTTAAAAATGAACTTCACATTGCAAATTACAAAACAACATTTCACAACGGATTAACAAACACCCCCCCCCCCATCTATTTTTTGATGCAGACTTTGTTAAAGGCATCAAGTCTAAATATTATTATAAGCAAATGTATGGCCAGATTTTAAAATCTTTACGTTGATCAGCCTAATGTTCAGGTTGATTGGCCAAATGTTTCTCTTTTTTCATAGCACATATTAACTGATTAATTTATCATGATTTATTAGCTTGTATCGATATTGTAATGGAACCGGATGGAACCGCCCTTGTCTAGTTAAAGCATTCAGCATCATAAAAAATCAGCATTCTCTATTAGTGTCACGATTTCTATCACCGTGACCAGTTTTTTGTTCGCAGTCACTAGAATTTACGCGTTTTTTTTTCTTCTTCTATTTAGTGGCACATTGTAATTTCTTAGGTCCAACAACGCATCACATGTGTGCTGTTCTGACAATATGAAATAATACAGATTTTTATAGCAATTAAAATAATCTAGACTTATTTATTACATCAATTTTTTTTTTTTACATATCACTGAAAATAGAATTGTTGACGTAAATTTATCTTGACACACCTCTCACCCGTTGAGGAAACTGTCAAATTCCTTTTTTTTTTTTTTTTTTTCAAACCACGTTCCCCTTACTTTTATGGCGTAATTTGTGAAAAAGCCCTTTACGGGTTTTCCATACGATTTTTAATCAAAATATTTAGCACGTCTTTTACAAACAAAAAAAACAAAACAAAAAATATGGAAAACTACACACCCAGACCGTGCCAACAAAAAATGTACAGTTCGGCTAAACATTCATTACCCCCATAGGCCTCAAATTCACACAGTGTGAGAACAGGGTTTGAGTCTTCATTGGCTAGAACTGTAGCGTTGATCTGAAGTAAGCTGACCGGTGAACCCCTCAAACGGCCCGGCACGGTTACTGTGTATACCGTCAATGCTGTGACACTCGAGTCCTGGTAACTGAACACCGTGGTGTTTTCGTAGTCCAAACTTTCAAGGGTAAAGTTCTTTAACCTTTCTGAACAAAGACCCCCACATTCTGTAAAATAAATTAATCTAGCCTAATTAAATAAGGTCTTTTTGTTAAAATAAGTTCATCTCAATAAAAACTTGTAAATGTAATGGTTGCTAATATTTTAGTATTGATCTATATTTATTTTTTTAAAAGTACTTTGATTCTTCAGTACCAATGGTTTTTTTTGATAGATGATTTTTTGCAAAAAAAATTAAAGAAATATATTTAACTTACCTTTTTTTATTGTTGTTGTAAATTTAACATTATGCATATTACTTTGATCGAATTCAAATTAGTTTCATGATTTGAGCTTAAGCGAAGTTATTCAGTTTTATAGATTTTATAGGTTATATTTTGAGAGTACCATGACCAACTCTGTTGTACAACACGAATCTGTTGACGAGCTGAGGATGGCCAAACGTCACAGTCCAGCTTGGTGAAGGATCTCTGGTGTCTGTGTTGGTACACGAGTGGCTTGCGACCGAACCATTTGTGTTACCATCGACGGCGTTGGACGCTAGAAACCCGCCAAGATCATCGCACGTGAAAGTGGAAGACTGCACGGCGTTCTGTTTCAATGCGACATTGCGACCTGAAGAGTATTCACAGAATTTTGTTGAAGTTTATTTCCTGGTGAGAAGGCATGTGATGTAATTTTTTTCTGAGAGAAACTACCTACTGCTCGGCTGACACTGTTACCTTCAGTGTCACAGAACAAAATTATCTTAAAATTTAAAATAGTGCAACATTAGCAGTCAAGCAAGGATAATGGATAATACCTTCAGTCTTAATTAGATAAGTGCAATGAAATAAATTAACTTAAAAATTAAAATAGTGCATTATCCATTATTTTTATTTCTGCACGCTTGTTAAAATTTAAAAAAAAATGATAATATAGAAATAGGTGCTGTAAGATAGGGGGGGGGGTCTGAATATAAACATTAATTTAAATATGATGGGCACACTTTTTTCCACATTGAAAAGCAAAAAAAAAAGGTATTGTTATTTTTTCGAACATTGAGCTGATGTTGAATGTTTGTTCACCCTAGCTTCAATTGGCTCGCAAGTTATCATCAGATGAGGCTGTTCCATAACCAGATTTATATTTCGATTTTCTGAAAATGTCTTCCCATACATGTGTATTTATAAAAGTGTCCAAAGACTGTTGTCTGAACTCAGCAAACACTTTATGCACAAACTTGAGCAAAAAGTTTGTTAATAAGCATTCGTTTTACCAAAAAAAAAAAAAAAAATAAAAATAAAAGGCTTCACACCAGTAAAAGTGTCGCCTTGCTATCTAATATGCAATTCGATCATATGTTTGGTCGAAGCAACCGAATAATCAATTTTACATAATCAATCGCTATTTTTAATTAATAATTTAGTTCACCCCTTTTTTATTCTAGAAAATCTTAGGTCTCTATTCAAAAATGCGGAATATCGTTCCAATAAACGACAGCATAAGTTTTAGTCGGGGTGCAATAACTGATTATTGAAATCATGGATATGAATATAGTTCCCTGTTGAAACCATATGCTCAAATATACAGGTAAGTCCATATTTCTTTGAAACAATGCTTGTTGATGAATAAATCAGCGAAGATCATTACACTTTAACACACACACACAAAAAAAAAAAGACTCTCTGAACAACACACGTTTTAAAAAAAAGGGACACCACCAGTTGTGACGCAATTGAATTAGGTAAAAATAAACGTTGCATTGAGTGATGGACTTTTTAACCTCTAAGAAAATTTCAAGGGCTAGTTGTTGTGTCAAGCATACTAACTATACTTTGAAGACGATAGTTTCTCTCTCTCTCTCTCTACAAAACAAAAAAAGTATAAACGCCACTGGCTGGATAAAGCAAAATACAAGACCATGTTTTTCATGGGGGCCGTAGTTCAGTGAGCAAGAAGAACTCAAATTAATTACCATATTTAGCTACTTATGCTTTATCTTTAAGTATTGTTGAACCTTGTGGCATATTGATATATTTTTTGCAAGATATATATATATATATATATATATATATATATATAAGAATGAGCTAGGCTGACCGTGACGCCAAAGAACAGGAAATATTTAAATACATTCGGATTCTTAAAAAGGATCATAGTTATTATCTATTAGTAATTGGTATACGGAAATCGAATAAATTTAAATGCCCAAAAAAATGTTAAATTTCCACTTTATTTTTGTAAAAGTTTGTAATTTATAATAATAACACTTAAATACATTTAAGGTAACAACCAATGAGCTATCTTAAGCATTTTATATGCATTTAAAAGTTATGGAAACGAAATTAAATTAAAAAATTATGATACACAAATTGCACCGTAATAACATTTATCGGGAAAACAAAAAAATCAGTTTTTAGTGCGTTGTTAATGTTGCGAAATTAAATTAAAATTCATTTGTTCTAAATAAAAACGCAATGACATCATAGCGCGAATTTGAGACAAAACTACTAAGTTTCTTTAATTTATTAACTGCGCGTGACAGAATGATGATGTACTTTAACTTTAACCATCTTAAGAGTAAAATTAAGAAATATTATTGATGATTGCTTTTTAAATTGTTAGTAAAATGCACACACATTTTCGCTTTGTATTTTTAACATTTAATTAGATTTACTTTTTTAAATTCCAAAAATATAGTTTTATTAAATTTATAGCGTAATAAAACGTAACTTTTAAATATACTTCTAATATGCCGTTTAAGTCAATAAGTGCAGCGAAACTCTATAGTCAAATAGGCTAGCATTCTCAAAAACACTTATACCTCATCCAACTAAGAACAAACCATATGATGTGTAAAATATGTTAGTTTGGGTATGGAAAGGACTACACTCCGGTGGAAGATTTAATTAATTTTATTTAAATCTGGGCGAGAGGAGGTTATTGGTCATTTTGCCCAAGGCAGTACAAGATACGTCTCAAAATAAGGAATGATTTTGTTAAATAATTAACATACATCAGAGGTAGGAAATATGATTTGTACATATTTTCGTGGATGACAATTTTAAATCATACGATATTACATTTGTGAAAAAAGAGATGTTACATTCTCTTTTTACAAAAAAA
>CAXITT010000943.1:177930-209654 GCA_964033795.1 Lymnaea stagnalis
TATATATATATATATATATATATATATATATATATATATATATGCTAACCAAATCAGAAAATCAATGGCATTAAAAAAACGAGAGTATATTTTTATAAGTATACACATGAATATCAAAACCCAACCATTTTACACACTTGAAAATTAAATTGGAATGGGTTAATATTTTCTTTTTTTTTTTTTTTTAATGAAAATATAATTTTGTTTTTAATTTGCGAAAAGTAAAGTGGATGCGTATTTTTATGAGATTTATCAATTTACATTTTGAAAAAAAATACACACACGTCTTTTATAAACGTGAAAAATGGTTAGATAAATGAATTCTTTGTTTTACGATTTTCTGATATTGTATAATTAAAAACAAAGGCAAAAATGTGTTAAATTTTTGATGAAGATATCAATATATTAAATTCTATTAATATAAAATATATTTATATCATATTATTATGTTTTTTAACAATTTTTAGAGAAAAGAAGATGTAAATCAAGTACACGAAAAGGGGTAAATCTAAAATATTTCTCTAGCGTAGAAATCGTCTTTCAATTAACTTCTTTAATGACAAAAGTGATATAATTATTGATAAATTAGATTGGGTAATTTAAGGTCATGCTTAGATGAAAAAAATAGTTTAGGGGAGTGAAAGGGAGTAGAGTAGGCGTATAATATTTTGCAGATAAATATTTCTCAAAATTTAATGATGTTAGAACCGTAAATATATAGATACTTCTTTTAAAAGTTAGGAATGTAATGAGTTTTTGCAATAGCAGATAGAAATTATCGCAGTGGACCTACCATTATTATCTCGGTAACATCGGGTCATTTATTCTAGTAACATATTATAGAGTTGTCTTGTTTTTCTTTATATATATATATATATTTAAATAATTTATTACTTTAAATGCTTCAGTGATTTTGTCCCTGGGATGAAGCGAGAAGGTATGCTTACCCCCGTTGATGTAAAGTGAACATAACGAATTCACTCCTCGTCCTGCAATTGTCACCTGCATTACATCCAACATTACGTGACATCGAATATCTGCAGTTTTAGTATCTATCAAGAAAATGCGTTGCTCCTCGCAGGGCGTCTCGGCCACTTCCGTTCTGTTAGTTTTGAATTTAACGATCACACTTCCAAGGTTATCTTGTTTATGAAGAAATAAAAGAATAAAAAAATGTTCACAACAATAATAATTATAAGTAAATAGTATATATTTAGTTAGTATCCAATCTATAATTAGAATTCCCGAGTGGATGTTGTCCGACCGAAGGAGTTAATTGGGTAAAAAATGAGGAACAGTGGTACAATTAGATTGAATCCTTTTGAATTTGGGGTAAAAATTTATTTTTTAAAACTCAAAGCATTGGAGCTAGAAGATGGGGATAAAACAAGGGCAGATTAGTTAAGCATTATTTTTAGAAATATTAAATAAATTATGGAATAATTTTTTTTTTTTTTTTTGCGGTGCATTATAAGGAAATTACATACAATTAAATAACATACGTTTGTCGGGCGCATGAAACGCTCTGTGTTTTATAAAGAGGCTATTCATTTTTGTGAACGATTAACACATTTTAACAATTGAACAAAGTAAAATACTGTGACAACCTCTGCAAATATACAAATGGTTGCCCGGCCCTTTTAGCTGAGAAGCAAAGTAAAAAAAAAAAAAATTAAAATCGTGATGCGCAATGCAGGCGAACATAGTGCATATGCGAATACAAAACCCAGAAGCCCAGAAATAGCAGTTAATTATGATTCCAAATCAGCCACATAGAATCCCGCCGTATTTTATAAGCGCAAAGTGGTTGCGAGGTGCCAGCTATTTATAAAATAATACTTAAATCGTTGACTATAATTTTGTACGTTATTTTAAAAAAAATATAGCATAATCATTTTTTTTTAAATATATTTTTTTAAAGTTTAAGGTTTTGTTTACATTATATTAAAAATTGAATGATCAATTACAACAGTTATCAGGCGTACTTATGTCTTTGAGGGTAAGTCTAAGCCACGTAAAAGGGAAAGTTTGATTCCACGCTACGGTAACAGCGTGTAAATTGATGTCAGCATTGCAGGTGGAGTCATTTCCGTCAGCGATCCAGCTGTTTGTGGAATTCTCCGAATCGGTAATTATCGTAGCCGAGGCGGGAGTTAAATCCACTGTTTTTTAAAAAAAAAAAGAAGATGTTGAAAGAACGGTGGAAAATAAACGTACACATAAGCGATTGTCATCAATAGAATGTATTATTTCTGAATAAATCCTTTAAATTTAACATAAATTCAAATAATTCACATTAAAAAAATTACGAAACATAATATCAAAGAACTCAGTTAATTAAACGTTATAATAAGGTGAACCTGTTAAATATCCTTTACTTTAAAAAAAAACAACATATATATTTTTTGTACTGGGTACGTACGATGTTGACAGGCAACTCCAAACCATCCCAGAGCACACCGAGAGCGGTTTAAACACTGGCCAGTGATGACGTCACATTGGGAAGCACAATGACACTTAAACTGACAGTTTGAGCCAAACCAACCCAAAGGGCAAGCTGCTGTTTGGATTGTGACGAGAATAAAACTAGAGAACTGTAATTTCATCTGGCAAACAAGTGTACACTAAATTTTAAGTAGTCTTTTTCTTAACTCGAGACATTTTTCAGTAAATGCAGCCTTGCTAAAAAAAACGGAATACGAGTCATTAAATGTAGTGTTGCAATGAACCATGTGTTCTCCCTTCTTCCACTTTCATCTCACTTCTCCATTCTTCATCTTCAACCCTGCTCGCTTGCTCTTGCATCACAAGCCCGTATTTGTACCTACCCCATGTGGAGAACTACAAATATTGACAAGAGAAAGTGAAACGTGGCAGTTTTTGGACAGAGGCCCTATATTCCGGAAGGAACTCAAAAGACAATTGATGATAGAGATAACAATGACAATATTTATATATCATTTGAAATTAACATTGAGTCGGGGGGCAGTTGACTCGCTCCTAAGACAGTGGGCCCATGAGACTTGCCTCAAAGAGAAACTAGTTAAAAACGTAAAAATATGATACATAAAAATACCGATATAACGGAAAGTAAAGCTGCCGCTTATAAACGGGAACTGCTAATCTTTGGAAAAATACAGGATTCAAACTCTAATGCAGTTTCTAAATTTACCTTAAATTTTCGTATCCCCTGATATATCAATCGTATCAATATTACACTGCTTGCACTATTTCATTAATTTTAATCATTCAAATTCACCCTCATTACTGTTTTTACAAACATTTTAAATATGATATACGTCTTGTTTTTGTTTTATATTTTCTTTTTATAGTTTTACACATTTTTCTCCGAAAAGGGTGGGGCAGTTCACTTTGCCCCCAACCTTTCCTGAACCAGGCTACGGAAAAGAGTCAATAGCGCACATAAGCCCTAAGTAAAAGGAGGACCCATGACCCAGCACTTTGGGGTGTGAAGCCCTAGAAAAAAAAATGAAAAACAGTGACATTAAAAAAAAAAAAATTCAAAAGAAAAAATAAATCAATCAATATTCCGGAGTTCAGACGTCACGCACGTAGCTTGCGTCGTAACATCCTTTTTTTCAATCATTACAATTAATATAGATAATGAAGAATTTGGTTTTATTTTGGGTGGGGGTGGTTTTTAAAGAAATCAGGACACATCAGAAGCAATATATATATTTAAGAGATGTTCACTTGTGGTAGACACAAGTTGATCTTTTTTTTTTTTTTTTTGTTGTATCGGGCTTCATTTAAAAATCAACCTTTAAGAAATTATTTGTGTATTGCAGGGGAATACATTTATGAAGAATTTGGTTTTATTTTGGGTGGGGGTGGTTTTTAAAGAAATCAGGACACATCAGAAGCAATATATATATTTAAGAGATGTTCACTTGTGGTAGACACAAGTTGATCTTTTTTTTTTTTTGTTGTATCGGGCTTCATTTAAAAATCAACCTTTAAGAAATTATTTGTGTATTGCAGGGGAATACATTTAATTGTTGAAATAAAATTGTTTGAAATTAGCTGCCTCCGCTTAAAACCATTCTCATGAACACTCTTTGTGTTCGTGAACATTAATTAGAAATATACAAGAATGTATGCACGTCGACTGTTTTACTTAAAAATTCCTTTGTTTGCAAACAATTTTGATGCCAAAAAGGGAGGAAATCGATGAAGGAAATTGGTTTTTATTTAACCTACACATTACAAGTATATTCTTTGAAATTAACAAAAGATGATATACTGGGTACATTTAAATAGCTATATTCACAATAGTTAAGATTTAGTATTGTAACATAATGGCATTTAGTGGTTGTTTACCATAGAGTAAAACCACCCATAACCCAGATAGCACGTTAATGATTAATACAGATGATGAAGCATAAAAGAAGAAATTATATAATGTCGTCAGCAAATTTGGCGAGCATGCAAAAAAGCCAGAGCGGTCTTAGAATGTTCAAATAATGAGGTCGTATAAATATAATATCTGCGGGCATTTATATAATATGAATGACATAATCAATTTGTTTATTTAGCTCATCATATATCTTTTTTTTTATTTACACAAATCATTTGTGTCTAATTAACCTTATTCATTTGGATTATTTATGAATATTTTATTTCACAGTGATTCTGTGGATTGGACCTGTGTTATCTATTTATTCCGGTATAATATGCAAAGTTATTGAAGCAATAAAATGATGCACGTGATGGCCTTGACCTGATATTTTGATTGAGCATCTGTCTGTTCATGTGCTATTAATTTAAAAAAAAATCTAACCCTGATCAAATGAGAAGAAGAAATTTTACAATGACGTTTACATGAATGTTGAATCAGCTACTTTGGCGTCAGAGGGTTATAAGTCTATTTATAGAAATGTGCGAGTGTGTATTTGTGTGAATGTGTGTGCGTGTGTGTGTGTTTGGTCTATGAAATATCTTATTTATAATTATTCCAAATAGATTTTTAAAGAATTACCTTCAGCGTTGATCGAATAGACCTTGTGAATCATCAGAAAACAGACCCATGTTGTACCAACGAGACGCATAATTTTATCAAACTGCTTAAGATTCATCTTATTTTGGAGAATAGTTATTAGTCAATCTCACTAGAGGAGCAAGTTTAAAATAAAAATTAAATAAGACGTATCGCTTAAAGTAAAACAAAGAACACCCCAAAAAACATTCAGCCAACTCCTTATGAGACATAAACTCTACTGACTTGGGCATGGTCTCAGAACTTTAAAATGACGCTTTGGAATGTATTGTTACCTTATTGTGTGAATAAGCCAGATAACGGAACCTGATCAAACTATTCAAGATAAGACCAGGAAGCACATTCGTTGGGATTAAACAAATACCACTAAAGGCTTTATGCTACTTATTTTCTTGCTATAAATCTCGTCCATTAAATGTTAAAGAGCCACACTCTTGTATCATTTCTTTAAACGCCAATATCAAAATTTATTTCAAAATAGGAATAAATAAGCCACATTTTTAAATGTAATGACCAGTGATAAAAGACATTCAGTTGTTAAGTTCAGAGGCTGGTAGTCACCTCAACGTCAGTGCTATATTTTACAAGGTAAAATATCAGGCAAAATTAGTTCGTTCTTTTTTGTTGTTTATTTTTTTTTTTAAATATGTTCTCTATGGCTGTAGCTAATGATTATTTTTTTAACTAGTTTTTGTTAGTACTACAGACTGGAGCCAGCCTAAGCAATGCGTAATGCTTCACATTTCTAAAAAAAATTCATTATTTATTTTCTGTTGTGATTATATAAAACAGGATACCGTTCCAGTATTAAACAGAAACTCGTCACTCTCCCCCATAGACAGCGACGAGGCCATGACGGGCAATTCTGGCTCATACCAGCAAGAAGCCAGTATAGGAACTGCTCATTCCTGCCAAAGACTATCAGGGACTGGAACAAGCTTTCAAAGGGAACAGTTGAGACGACAACACTAGACTCATTTGTGTCTATTGCCTCAAGCCTTCCAACCCCCCAGTGCACGAATCCCTCACAAAGTGGCACTTGCAATCAGTGAAATGTCCTCGTCAAAACCAGGCACAGAAACATTGCAAATCCCCTCGACGTGTATAGGAGCCAAAATGATCAATACATTGATCATGGGCCCTTAATATATAGAAGAAGAAGAAGAGGGATAAAATGTGTGCTCGTTAATAAAAGTTGAACCATTCTGGCTGTCTGTCAGGTTGCACTCATGACCATACCATTGATGGCCGCAACCTGTGTAGGTAAATTTAACACTTCAAATTACAACTAATATGCTCTATATACATTTAGATTACACCTCTTCATTAATATGCATTATTTAATGTAATTGGTTTGTTATGTGCAAATGCTGAGAGGGTAAGGCGCGAACGGTTGGAAAAAATTAAATAAATTACTTTAACGCATTTCTATAAAAGTGTATATAGCTACGAAAACTCTGATTCACATTCTGATTTCATCAGTAAAGCGACTTATATAATCAATTGAACTTTTGTAAACAAATTATAACAACTTGACACCTTACACCAGTGGTTCACAACCTTAATAATGCTGCGACCCTTAAATACAGTTCCTCATGTTGTGGCGACCCCCAGCCAACAAATTATTTTCGTTGCTACTTCATAACTGTAGAGTATTTTTTTTTTCAGATGGCCTTAGGTGACCTCTGAGAAAAGGGTCGTGCGACCCCCAAAGGGGTCGCGACCCACAGGTTGAGAACCGCTGCCTTACACCCTCAACGAATACCTGTATTGTATCTACCCTTACGGGACATCCAAAAACGAAGGTTTAATTGCTCAGTCCTTACGCATTGTTGCTCGTTGCAAACAAGGTCTGGAGCACCTGATGACTTGATGTTGAAGGAAATTGTATAATTTTAGTGGCACGAACAACAATGGAAAAAAGGTTAAAATGAAACAAAAAAACAACAGGCTTCCGTTTTACCTACAGGCATCCGTCTTTCAATGAGAGATTTCTCAGCTCAGCTGGGTGGTTAATGGCCGAAGGGGTCTAAACGGACTCAAACCAAATAGACGATGGTCTGGAATTCAATTACCATAGCAGCCTAGAGAAGAAAGCAACATCCCAAGCACATTGCAAGGCAACTCATCTAAGAAAAGGAAACTCTGAATTCAAGATGGGACCCAGAAAGATCGAAGGCCATCAAATATAGAAAATAATAAGCCCGTGAACCCAAATGATCGATACAGCCTTGAACCAGACACTCATCACACGAGTACAATATCCTAACGCCTTTGCGGCTGCTATGGTGTTGCTTAAGATATTTTACGACTCTGCATGCGCTCCCAAGATTTACTATTACCCTGCGGCTATTTAATGAAACACATATGTAGTAATTTAGTCAATAGGCATCTACAACTTAACAATTGTGAATTTTCTTTTTTTCTACTCTGCGGTAAGCGTGCTAAAAACTATCAAAAAGCACTGCGACTGTTTCTGTCCGTTTCTTTTAATTAGGTGATTGATACAAAGCTTGAAAACACATTCTCAAGCGCTTTGCCTCAGCTTAAACAAAATCGAAAAAACCCAACGCATAACGACGGAGAATACTTTAGCTGTACATCGTGTATTAATATAGACATTATATCAGGTGTCACACTTGAGTGGTGCCCAATGAAGCACGCTATTAAGGACGCAACATTCTATACTGTAATGCCACAGCTTAACACAAAACTTGCTAACTCCCTGATGGCAATGGGTCGTGTCAATGCCTCCGTTTAGATCTAACACAAATGGAGAAACGCAATGGCACTTCAGATTGTAAGTGTGTGTCTGTGTGCGTGTGTGTGTGTCTAGGTGTTTGTCTAGGTGTGTCTGTCTATGTGTATCTCTATGTGAATGTGTGTGTGTCTGTGTGTGGCTCTCTCTCTCTCTCTCTCTCTCACTGTGATTTTCTATGTATGTGTGTGTGTGTTTCTGTAAGTGTGCGTCTCTGTGTGTGTCTGTGTGTCTATGTGTGTGTCTATGTGTGTGTGTCTATGTGTATCTCTTCGTGTCTTTTTATGTGTTTGTGTGTCTATGTATGTGTGTGTCTGTATGTGTCTCTTCGTGTCTTTGTATGTGTTTGTGTGTCTTTGTATGTGTGTCTCTGTGTGTGTGTTTGTGTGTGTGTGTCTGTGTGGTTGTGTGTGTGAGTGTGTGTTTTTATCAACTTGTTTTCCTGTGAAGTAAAAATCAACAACAATCTAATAGCAACACAAATGTTTTTGTAAGCAATATATGAATAAGCAATAAATATTTTTTTAAATTCTTCGCCCTCCCACGCATCATAGAACCAACCCTTTACACACCCTCGGCTGCACCCGACCATTCAGGCGTCAAGTGCTGTACTTTTTGTAAAAGATTGGAGAGCAGAGGAGCTAACAGAGAAGATAATCTGCAGGTCAGAAATATGTGAACAGTATAGCATAAGCAAATATTTCTACTTGGATTTGTACACTGCCCATCATCGGGACAGCTTTTATTTGATTTAAGAGACTTTAAGATGAAAGGAAGCCTTAAAAAAAAAAAGCCATTTGTATGATCTCCGCGGATTATTCAAATTTCACGAATGTGTAATGTGTTAGTACTAATGCCAAAATGTGCTCGCCTGAGGCAATCTTGTATCTCCTCATGTTCACGGGTTGTGGTGTTTCTATTGTAATGACACAGGGTAAGTTAACTTTTTTTTATTTGTTAAATTGCAAAGTGAAACTTTAGGGCTGCGTACTACAATAGCTATTTAACTGGTCAAGGATTATTGTTAAAAAAAAAAGAAAGATAATCATATGCAATATTTATACATTTATAATATGTATTCGCCCGAAATATAAAGATTTATCAAAGGAGCAAAACAAGTTCTACCCCAGCCCCCCCAAAATGAATATAGTGAATTCGAGCTGTAAATGAAATGGATTACGCTATGATTGAGATTGTTTTACGCATTGTGCTTAGCTTTTTAACACAAATTGTTTGATTACAGAGTGTTTTTATTTTTCGCTTTTATCTTACACTTTTCATCAGCACCTTGCCAGGCTGGCTGGTTTGGGTCCAGGTGTCAGTTTCAGTGTCATTGTGCTCCAAACTGTGACTTCGAAAACGGTCAGTGTCTAGCTGGCTCAAAATGTCTGCTGGGGTTGTTTGGAATTGCATGTCAATATCGTACGTAAAATTCACCAATGATATATATATATACATGTCTATATATATATATATATATGTCTTTATATATATATATATATATATATATATATATATATATATTTATATATATATTTATATATATACATCTTTAATAAAAAAAAAATATATATATATATGTATATATATATATATATATATGTCTTTATATATATATATATATATATATATATATATATATATATTTATATATATATTTATATATATACATCTTTAATAAAAAAAAAATTTCTTCAGTCAGTGTGAACTATTGCTCTTGTTCGTCTTGTTAGTGACTTTCTGCAGGTAAATGTTAACCTTAACTATATCATATTCCATGAAATAAAATTACAGAAGACTTGGCCAGTATAAGCTCCGCGGCAATAACAACGAACTTTGATGTGTCAAACTCAAACTGGATAACTGATAGGGATGACTCAACATGTAACAGCGACGTCAACTTAGAGTCCATTTCTGTGACGTGGATTGACACTACTCCCTTCACCTGGTTGAGATTCGCTGTCATGGCCAGCTGTATGTTACCCTTTAATTAAATTCAGTAATCATTTTTACTAGATTTGCAAAAAAAAATTAAAAAATGAATTTTTAAAAAGCTTACCATTAATGTGCTTGATATTTTATGATGTCGAAATCAAGTTCACTTGAAGTTAAAATAGAGAAATATCGATTTCTTTGACCAGAACTTTATATTTTATGGTAGTGGCTTATTTAAAGTTTGGGAAGGTGGTGGGGTAAGGGAGTTTCGCCACGGGCGTAACTTTTTTCTTCTGATGGAGCGGCACTATTTTCGGCTAACTGCCAAATGGGCGTTGATACGACTCAGACATCCAACATAAATGTATCAGTCATTTATGATAAAAGTTTGCAGACATTGTAAGATAAGATGAGATAAATCTATTTAAAATAAGATTGTTTTTATACAACTAAATGTAATTTTTTGTTGTTGACATATTTACTTTAAGCGCGTACATAAATATTTATACAGAGACAAACAATTTTGAAATAAAGCGATTTAAACAAAAAAAAAACATGTAAAATATTCCCTCAAGAGCAAAAACCCCTCCATTGTTGATAATATTGATTTTAAGGGTGATTATTTAGATTTTGTAAGAACTGGGACAGCACTCCGGGAAATTCTGGGGAACAAAATTAATGGATTCCTGTATCTTCTGGTCGTTAATTTGAATGATAGAATTCGAGCTGATCTTAGATCTGCGATGAAGAGGGTAGGAATTGTTAGTTTTACAAATGCATCTTGTCTTAAATACTTCTTCAAGCGAAGGTAGCTTTTTTTGTCACGATTTTATTTCCTTTTTTGAATAGGATATGTCAATAGTGTGTTTATTAAAGCCGAAATAGTTTTCTATTGTAAGAAAAAAAAATTATTTGGTAAGCGATGCTTTAAGGAATTATGCCGTGGTCAAGCCACATCAGTTTATTATTAATTGACTCCTTAGGAACTTGTATGTAATTTCTTTATTCTGTATGTGATTTAATTTTTCATTATTTATGTTTAAAATGTCACATAATAAAACATTTGACTGCATCTCCACTACAGCTGATTTGGAGAACCTAACAGTCACCTTCAAAGCAAATGCAACAGAGATGACAGAAATGCCGTGCAACAACCAACAGATCTTTCTAGTAGACAATCACACAATGGACGTGAGGTGCAATGGGACGGTCGATGTAATGCAGGTGATCATCAGAGGGCACGGTGTCAAGTCTTTATGTTCTCTTTACATAAGTGGAGGTGAGTACAGGTTCCCGGTGGTGGGTTTTTATTAAAAAAAGTGTTTATGAGATAAGCTGGTTTTAAAGAGTCGATGTGCATATAAAAATTGTTACGTACCGTTATACGGTTTGAAAAATGTAACCCATAATCTTTAAATTTTCCGCATTAGATGAAAAAATTTGTAACAAAATTCTCAAAACGAATATGCACAGATATTTGGCACCGTAGCTGGTGATTTTAACAGTAAATAGGTTTTACTATCCTCTTAAATTAAAATAAAAATAAAAAAAATAAAAAACATAGAAAAAAAAATTAAACTACAATACAATAAGTGAAAACGTATAATGCTAGAAAGGTATTAGACCTAGTGATATCTCTTTTATAAATTATGCGCCTCCTCTACAAAAAAAATTACATCAAGTATGATAACAAAATCAGTCAACACACCATTGAAACTCCGTTTGCACATCATTTTCCCTTGACCCTACAGTTGAAAATTGATATTTTTAATCGCCTGTGGAATTGCTACTTTAAGTAATGTGAATGGCTTACATTGTCGCAGTTTAATTTCATAAAAAAATTTCAGAGTGTCATTAAGAAATTTTCAAATGTCTATTAAAGAGCCTACAATGAAATTACTTCTTAAACTTTAGATTTGTTTGTGCCAAATATTTGAAATAAAACAAACAGATCCGTTTTTTTCCAATCATTCTAAATTAGTTAATTAAAGTTGAGAATAAATAGAAAACATGTATCAATCTATCTGACTGTTAAAAGGTAACAACATAATTTTTCCTTTTTTTTGTCTTTCCCTAAATTGTGTTTTGAAACACCCGGGTAAGAATAACAGGACTCTCATTGTCAAAAAAAGTGTAAACTATTAGACAGTCGCCATTGAGACGTGTTAATATCTATATGCCGTTTGTTTGCTGTCCTGAAAAAAACTGGCTGGATATCAATGATGATATAGACGGCATTTTAATTAGTTTCTTTTTAATTGTCAAAGTCCTCTAGTAAACTGATTATGGTCAACATTTCAAATTATTTATCAACATTTTTACAGGCTCAATCAAGATGAAATATTAGAAGAGAAAAGCATAACAGTTTGTTACAAATAATTTCAAAGCACATATTAATCAACTGGTGTTTTCGATCAAGCATCTTTAACTTCATACGTAATTTGTTAAAGGAAACTAATTATAATCTATAGATATACATATATATATATAGATGAGTGAATGTGTGTATGTATGTATGTATTTTTTGTATGTATTCTATTTTTTGCTTATAGGAGCTATGTAAGTATAATGTCAAACAGAGCTATTATATGGTTAGATGAAATTTCAATGTTATAGTGAAATTTCAGTTTATGTGTGACATAATAATTAGGTTTCTGAATTAGTACAACTATTTAACAACATTCCGTTTGTTGTTGGGGGCCCAAAATTCGTTTCTTTCTTATATGAGCTATATAAAAATAATTTCAAAGAGAGCAACTACATGGGTGGATCAATCGTTACAAGAGTTTGGATTAAATTTTGAAAATCTATACTTCTGATATGGACAGCTTTATGTGACCTGCTCACTTCTCACATGAACAACTGTAAGTGGCCTGCTCACTTCTCACATGGACAGCTTTATATGGCCTGCTCACTTCTCACATGGACAGCTGTATGTGGCCTGCTCACTTCTCACATGAACAACTGTAAGTGGCCTGCTCACTTCTCACATGGACAGCTGTATGTGGCCTGCTCACTTCTCACATGAACAACTGTAAGTGGCCTGCTCACTTCTCACATGAACAACTGTAAGTGGCCTGCTCACTTCTCACATGGACAGCTTTATATGGCCTGCTCACTTCTCACATGGACAGCTGTATGTGGCCTGCTCACTTCTCACATGGACAGCTGTATATGGCCTGCTCACTTCTCACATGGACAGCTGTATGTGACCTGCTCACTTCTCACGTGGACAGCTGTATGTGGCCTGCTCACTTCTCACATGGACAGCTTTATGTGGCCTGCTCACTTCTCTCAATGACAGCTGTTTGTGGCCTGCTCACTTCTCACGTGGACAGCTGTATGTGGCATGCTCACTTCTCTCAATGACAGCTGTTTGTGGCCTGCTCACTTCTCGCATGGACAGCTGTATGTGGCCTGCTCACTTCTCACGTGGACAGCTGTTTGTGGCCTGCTCACGAGTCGAAAAAAAACATTATAATTAATGCGTTTACGCACCAAACGGAAAAAAAAATAAAAAATTTTGTTTCTATAAAAAAGCACTTAAAAAAACAACACATATTACAACACAAATATTATTTTTTTCTTTGAGTGGCATTGCTACGCATGGCGGATGCTCAGCTAATTAAAATTAAATAGAGTGTATCGTTTTCTGTCATTAAAGAATTTAAGAATGAGTATCTTGTGCAAATTTTAGACTTTTCGCAGGTTTTAAACCTCAGTCCCTTCAGTTCTCTTTAAACCCAACGATCGTTGAGTTTTGAGATAATTAAAATACATTTTCTACATTTTAGTTCGCAATGTCGCCTTAAACCAGATTGCGTCTCAAACTTCTACCTTTGCGGCCACAACGCTGAATACCCAGGCATCTAACGCCATCGATGGCATCACCTATGGCAGTGTATATAGCGGCACCTGCACACATACAGCGGATGAAGATCTGTCGCCGAGTTGGCGTGTAAAGTTTGACCGTCCTCAAGCTGTCTACAGATTCGTTTTGTATAACAGATTTTATAATGGTGAGGACACGGAAAGGGGGCGGGGGGGTAATTAATTTTTTTCCCCTTAAAAATAATATTGTCTTTTAGTCAAGCTTAGTCCTGCTGTATCAAAATAGCACCTGTAGTTTCCGGAAAAATCTAGCAATTTTTTTTTTTACTATTGTAACATTTGCTTTAGAGATATTGATATTCTCATTACTGTAAAAAAAAAAAAAAAAAAAAAGACAAAAGTTCAAACACTTGAGAATAAAATAATTAATTTTTTTCCCCTTAAAAATAATATTGTCTTTTAGTCAAGCTTAGTCCTGCTGTATAAAAATAGCACCTGTAGTTTCCGGAAAAATCTAGCAATTTTTTTTTTTACTATTGTAACATTTGCTTTAGAGATATTGATATTCTCATTACTGTAAAAAAAAAAAAAGAAAAAAAAGACAACAGTTCAAACACTTGAGAATGAACTGTATTTTTGGGAAAACGAAAAAGAAAATACGTTCTCAATTTTTTAAAGATATTCTAAAGGCTAATTTACAAGTAAGCAACAAGATATGATTGTGAGAGATTAATTAGTGTGAGAAAAATGTGCTCATCCTACCAATGGCATATCTTGACCAAATGTGGTCAGACGAGGACTCACAAAATTTACCCACATACTTACCACTGTTAGAACTAGATGTTAAACTTGTCTCATTTAATTAGGCGTTCTCTCCCCCTCCCCTTTTCCCTTTCCCTAACTGCATACATATACCACGACTCAAAATTGTATTTACAAAAACGGGCATGACAAGTATTACCTCATATGGAATTAATAGAAGCAATCAATATGTAAAATTGTCAGGTACATTGGCCTACCGCCACTACTGCCATTTTCAAAAATGAGTCTATAACAAAATATTAATGTATTAATCTGTGTTCTTGTGCAAGATAGGTTCGCTGCCTTAAAAAAATGTTCAACTATAGATAAGACCATGTAGAATTTGGTAATTAAAAAAAAGTGCACTTTTATTTGATGTTGTAAATAATTATTTTTCAACAAAAAATTATTTAAACATTTCGCCTTTTATAATGCACACACTTTTTTTCTTTCTAGCAGACAGTTTTCAAAATTTTACTAAAATTAAATTCACAAGACAAATGAACATTTTTTAAAGTTAAAAAAGAAACCATTAATGCTGGAAATGCACACAACTGCATGATTTATTTTTATATTTCTTAAAAATATTTTCATTTATTTATCTTTGGCTTATCAATCCTCTAGATTGTGTTGAATTTCCCTGCCCCGACCGACTGAAACATTTTATTCTTCAAAGTTTTGATTCCAACAACAACGCAATATTGATTTACCAAGACCCAACACAAACAGCTTTGTTGGTGTACACAGTAACGGTACCAGGCCACCTCAGAGACTTACCCGTCAGTGGCGTACAAATTACTGCTACAGCTAGAGTGAAATCCTATACATACCCGATTCTTACAATTTGTGAATTCGAAACCTATGGTGGTAACTAAATTTTGCCAAAAAACTATGTGATATTTTTAAATCCTTTATATTAACTTCGCTTTTGTATGTCGCTGGGTGGCTGACTGGCTCGCTGCTTTACAAAAATTTCGGATGGCTAACTGACCCACTTCACGTAAACCTATCGAAATGACATTTTGGCATATACACTCGATGAACATTACAACACAAAGCATTCTTTTAAATTTTGAGCCGTAACCCACACCCCAAACCACCAATAATTTTTTTCTCCTGTTTTATAACGGGGATATTGAATAATTTTTCCATATAGCTGCGCTGAATGAGTTTCTTTTTAATAACTATCGCAAGTGCCTTTGGAGCGTAATATTTTCTCATCTTTTTTCTAAAATTGTTGGTGAAATAAAACTGCTGTGAAAAAGCGGGAGGGAATTAGAATAGGACTATATTTCCTGGTGCGTGAAATGATGCGCGGCTGTGCGCCTAGAAGTCCGTCCTGTATGCATGTTTTGTTAAATTTTTTCCACACCCCTAATTCTTGATATTACGTTATATTAAAGAAAGTTAAGAAAAAAAAAAAAAGTTTTAGTGATTTTTTCATTGATTGCAACTTTATTTTTGTATATTAACAAATGGTGCAGTGATTCGAATGGAATCATGGCACACATTTAGGAACGTTATGAAATCATTTAGCGTGCTTCATTCATCAGAAGTAATTTTTTTTTTAAAATGCTATTTTTAGCTAGATATATAGAACTTAAAACTCGTAAGTTTTAGAAATGGTGTTGCTTCTTTTGTTTTTAATTCAAAGTAGTTAATTTGAAATAGTTCAAATCTAGTTAAGGAAAACAGTGAGACCAAATTCAGACAATTCTGTAAAAAGATTATGCTCTTTGATATCAATGTTATTTTACTTTTTGGATACTTTCTATCTTATGTAGAGATCTTTATTGACTTATTACACAGGATAGCGCCAAAGACTTATGTATTTTATTCTGATGTGAACCTCCTAGAATGTGGTCCTGGAACATGGGGTCTAGAATGTGACAACCAATGTAACAGTAGCTGTAACACAACATGCCATGCAGAGACTGGCGCGTGCCCAGTTTGTATTGGATTCAGTAACCCACAGTGTGATGCGCGTACGTTATTTTAAACACCTTGCATGTAAGATAAGATAAGCCTTTTTTATTGATCGAAACAAATTGGAAATGATTTTTTCATTGCATTATACATTTTTAGCACATAAATAAAACAATTTTAACACAAGACATCTACATTAAATTATTTCTCTATTGAAAAAAAACAACAATTCAGTGAATTCTCGTAGCCATTTAAGGACTTATTAGTTCTCATTAAGATTTGTGACTTTAGGGGACGCATAAACTGGGTATATCCTTAATTTAATGTACTTTTTTTTTTAAAGCTCTTCCTTTAACACTTCTTTAAAAATGAAAAGGTGTAACTTAAATAGCATAACATTTATCATCATCATGTCCCTTAGTCCTCGGACCGTTGAGGCGCCACAGATGACATGTGAACTATCCTCCTCCATTACGCTTTCCATTAAAATTAATTTAAATTTCTTTATTTCAGAACATAGTAAATAATACACATCATCAATTTTTGTGTTTTTAAAAAAATTATATTTCAGCAGCGTGTAGGCCTGGCACCTGGGGACTGGGATGTTCTAAAGAATGCAGCAGCAGTTGTTTTGGAAAATTGTGTAACCCAGTCACCGGCGCATGTGATAATGTTTGCAATGCTTACAATGGTCTTTCTACGTGTAAACCTGGTAGGTATTAATATCATATCCAAATTGCAGTCGCATCCCCAAAAAGAAAAAAATAAGAAAATTTACTCAACCTAATTACTTGAGTTCATACGTCACGCATGATGCTCGCTGCGTGACCGCCCTTTTCACTTAGTATTATTAATACAAAACAGGTGTAGTATAGGGGGGGGAGGGTGGGTTTGAAGTGTTAGCAAGGCTTACAAGAAACAACATATTTATATATATATAAATATATATTAAATGCTACTATGATGAATGAATGAAGGTACGTCTGCAATCATTGTTGGACTTGATGTAAGTGTCGGGGTACGTCCACGAGGAAAAAAAGATCGTTTGGTTTTGTTGGCGTTTAGTTTTTTTTCGCGTACCGTGTAGTCGCCGTGTTAGTTATGGCAAACGAGTCCGAAAACGTTTTGGCCTTAATAAAAGCGAAGGACTTAAACATCATATCATAAATCTAAAGGTTAATATCTAATCTGACAAAGGATATTTCACCATGGGAGCAAATGGGACAAGTCTATTGTTCCAAAGCGCACATTTTGCGTGTAAGTATGCATGCTAATTGAACCAAAGCCTAATCGTATTGCAGAATTAAATTTTGTCAAGTGGTACTCGATCAACTATAATGTCTTGTTAAATAATACTACCAAACATTCAGTGCCATAAATTTGGTAGAAAGAAATTAAACAAGTCTACAGCTACTGAAGTGAACCAAGTCCTTGGTCACAAGGTGACGATGGCGTAGACGTGGCAGGACGAAATCCACAAGGCCTGGAATTATTCTTCTAGGATTATAAGCTCGTTCCCAACACCAGATCGCCTCTCTCCACGCCGCTGGACAACCCAAGGGGACATCAATTGGATGATACGGCTTGACACCAGTCGCGTCGCCTACGGAACTCCATCTCTGGGTTTGAATTCAGAGTCTTCTTCTCTTAGATAATTTGCCGTGAAAAGATAGGGAGTCCCATCCACCCGGGGTGCCGGCAATGTTTTTGCTTGACTGGTGGGCATGGAACTCCAGACCATCAACTTGAGGTTTGGTTAGTATTACAAATTTATTTATTTATTTAGGCATTTTTTATATGGCGCTTACCTTAAATCTCTAATAGCTTTACAATTTTTAAAAACATGTAAACTAAGTAAAATAAAAGTGAGACACTAGGATAGTAACTACTATACTATAGAAACAATTAAAATGGCTTTAAAACGAGGACACTGGCACGTTTTGGCCTATACTACAGGATCAACCCGAGACAGAAAATGAGGCAGGGCAAGGAGGGTGCATCACAGATCATAGGCGGACCTGAACAGATGGGTTTTAAAGGACTTTTTAAAAGTGAATGAGGTCTCACAATGACGGGTATGGAAGGGGAGCAGGTTCCAGAACGTGGGCCCATGGAAGTAGAAGGAGCGTTCACCGATGGTCTTAGTTTTGGTTCTTGGGATTTATTATAAGCAGGCCTATCAGCATGACCGTACTAATATTATTGAGTTTTAAAAATGAAAATTATTAATGGTATTAGCAGTAACAGCTAAACATATAATGATGTTAGGCGTAGCTTAGTGACATACTGGATACATTTATATAGTAGACTTACTTAGTGCAAATTGGTTATAAGTGAACTAAAAAAAACTATGTTTGAGACATGCATGTCACAATGTAATAATCCCTTTGCTAACAACCATACGAGTACTTGACAAACCTCTATTCTAAGTTAAGAAGACTCCATTGTACAGTGATCTTATTTCAGATACGTTTTAAAGTTAAATTTTAAAGTGTTAAGTTAAAGTAATTAGTTAGGCTTAAATGCACTGATGAGTCTACATAACGACATATGTCACCCATAGCAAGAGTTTAAATTGCGCTCCCTTCAAGCTTCAAAATAATATTTTTTTTTTAAAATTAAGATTTACTTTAAGGTTTACAAGCCTGGTCCCCATTAAGGATAAATATATGGAGTGGTCAGTGGTAAATATGAAAAATGTTGTAAAAATCATGTTAGCTTTTACACATTTCTGTGTTGTTGGATTTTAAAGTCTATTGATTTGATAACCAAATAGCTTAGCATAAAAAGAAATTCAAACGTTCATTATGAAGAGCCTCCACAATTTAATATGTCAATGATATGGAGATACATTTTAATGAGTTGTATTAGAATCAATTTCCAATATATAACTTTTATTTTGTTAAACTTAATTATTAAAGAGCGTCATGTAGTTATCATTTATAAAGTATTCTGCCAGCAGTTACTACTAAGTGAATTATTAAAAAATATAAAAATATATATTTTGATTGTGTGTTGTTGTTTTTTTTGTTGGGGGGGGGGGGTGCTCTTAGATTTATAACATCAGTTTGAGAAAACAAGTTTTGGAACTTGTGTATAAAAAGGCAGCATAGTGTACACATTAGTGTGCATATTGGTGTGCATATTGGTGTGCATACTAGTGCACATATTAGTGTGTAAATTAGTGTACATATTAGTTCGCATAATTGTGCACAGATTAGTGTGAAGATTAGTGTAAAGATGAGTGTACATATTAGACGGCAGATTAGTGTGCACATTATTGTAAAGATTAGTATGCAGATTAGTGTCAATGTTAGTTCGCAGATTAATGTGCAGATTAGTGTGCAGCACTTTGGCTTAGTGGTACAGTTTATATAGCTGATAAACAAAAGTCCTTCGAACTCTACACCATCCTTACATTGTTATGATAGTATGTGTGACTGACGAGTGCTATTGAGGGTGGTGAGAGAACTTTGTGACCTGATTGGCCTGTCTTGTTGTTATATTGTATGGTTGGACCTGGTGAGTTGTTTTTATTCATGAATGTTTAAATGCGTTGAAAAGTGGAATGAGTGACCATGAATGGGAAGTATAAATACCGTGTAGAATATGGAACAAAGAAAAGTCGTTACACCGAACATGGACGAGTTGGTGTCAGTCATCTCCATTACAATTGTGACGGACGGAAGCCAAAGTCACAAAATTTCACTATACCATTTGTTTGTACTGCCCCTTCTAATGGCATCTACGGACATGATGTTTCTTGCGCCAGTCATCGCTATTACAATTCTGAAGGACGGAAGCCATAGACAAAAAATTTTCACTATACCATTTCTTTGTACTGCCCCTTCTAATGGCATCTACGGACATGATGTTTCTTGCAACATTTTCGTTATGCACCTTTTATCTAGGCTTATGGCATTTGAATGGGGACTACACGTTTTTAGCATTCAATTTGTTAAGGATTGAATTAAAAATACAAATATAAAGTTTGTGGTACTATTAAAGGGCTTTATTTATTGAAGTCATGAAAATATTTTTCGAGGCAAATTTTTTTCCCCTCAACTTTAGGAATAAAAGATATTGAATGTCATTTGTCCCCCAATCAATCAGAGTTTGACAACATGAATAACTGGCTGTTATAAAATCAAATCATCAGTTTTAGAGTAAAACTTAGTGACGGGAGTGAGGTGTTAGGACCCATGAACGAGAGAGATGTAATTGGCCATAATGGCGTGTTTCTGCGTTTGAGGAACATTCGATTCTTAAATAAAAATTGTCTAACGTAAAATTCAGCATAATAATTGTAGGTATGTCTCTTATTATGTTGTTTTTAGATATGTTAAAAATGAATATGCACAATATAACAAAAAAAAAAACATTGGCCTTTATTTGATCTAATTTTTGTCTGAATAGCACATAATTTTTTTATTTTATGTTATATTAAAACGTCATCATACAATGTCCTGTTTCATTGGCTAAAATAAAACATAAACAAATATTTAAAAAAAAAAGAGCTTGATTTTTTTTAATTTCCAGATATTCGATACATTCTTTACCCATTCATAATTAAATGAGTGAAGGTCAATAAAACAAGTCAGGGAAATTGTTCGGTTTATGACAAATAGTATTTTTAAAAGAGTTATTAGTTAATATGTGACATATCTTCAATAGTTATTGTAGGCTGGTTCTTTTTAATAGGTTTTTTACACTTTCAATGTTACATTTCAACATGAATTCTGTAAGTTGCAATCTAGGTGTAAGCATAACTAATTCTGTTGACATATATTTATTTTTTTACTGTTTGCTTCCAAAGGGAATTAATTAAGTTGATTTATGTTGGTGTTATCAAGTCTGAAATTAAAAATCTCTTATCCCCTATTAATGCGCCCCCGTCTTCTAATACATTTTTTGGGAAACACATCAAAACAATCAGATTTTCATTTATAGAGTCTGCAAAAAAATATAAAAATGGAAAATATTCCACTATTGGTCCCGTCCCCCCCCCCCCTCTAGAGCCGTCCATGCCACGCGAGATTTATAATGGCTAAATATAAAAGAAATGTATGCTCCAAAGATTCTAGAAGTAAGCGACCATTTCCGTGCAGTCAATGATCATTCTGGTATTGGAAAAATACGTTTTAAAAACCTTGTGGTATTTTTTTTTTTTTTATATTCTTTGCTGGGTCTATAAAATTCTAATGAAAAATGCCAAGTCAAACATTAGCAATCACATTGTAAGTTTCATAATTTTTTTTTTCTCATACCCATTTCACCCTCTTTTAGATACCCCCATAAATCTTACGTTCATCATTAAAAAATTGCCTTTAAATACCTCGGCATTTTGAATACCAGTCTGTAATCTTAGTAAAATATCATTTAGTAAAGGATCTGACCTAAATGTTTATAGAAGACATAATCTTCTTTTTGCATAATTGCATTGCAAATGAAGTGATCAGTTTGCTTCGACTCGGCTAGTTTATTATGTGAGTTTGTGCTTCAGTATTTCATTTGTGATGATTAATAATAAGTTTAGAATTTATTTTACCAAAATAATCCTTTAACATAACAGACACTCTTTGTAGTGTTGTTGTAGCTGACTTTTTTTTTTTAAAGTAATTTTCTACATGAGTTTTCTGGTAATCTGTTTTCTTTTCAACTTCAACTGCCTGTGGACATTTCACAAACTTTCAATACTGTTTCAAAGTGTACGGTCAATAAAGCCCAAGAAATGTTCACATAAATTTTTTTTAAAATGTATCTGCATTAATTTAAAGAAATTATCAATCTAAAAAGCCAACTAAGGGTTTTTAGTTTATTGAGCTTCAATTATTTTGTGTCCTATTTCATGTTCTGTTGTCTTTCATTGTGTAAACAGTATAACGATCACAGTATACACCAGTTAACCACATTAGATAGGAAAATAATAATTTTAGCTAAAAATCTAGAGTTTTGCTCTTATTTACAAATTTAAATTTATACATTTGCACTAACTCTCAAACAAGGGGGCCATTTCAGGTTTTTTTTTCAGTGAGTTAGGGGGGGGGGCGGAAATCAAAATTCAGTCAGCTTGTTAAGTTATTTTTTTCTGGAGGCGCCACAGTCTATTGCTATTTTAATGAAACCTGCTAACTCAGGGGGTGGGGGGGCAAACGCTCCTTTGCAATTTTCTTTCTCTGAATCGTATTTATTGCTGGTATTGGTTCTGATTTCTTCGCTGCTACCTGAAAAAAAATATTTAGGTTTATAGGTTTATCAACAACTATGTCTATCATTTGCATATTGTGTTGTTGATCTTATATTTACACATAAATTCATTAAAAGAAGGCGAAAAGAGATGAAACGAAGATAGATTATGAGACTACTGGTATTGTAAACAAATTTATAAAGAGGGACTGACACATAATTTTTTTAATGATTGGCTTTACATATGTATACAAATTTCATTTAGAAATATATGTATATATATATATATATTTATTTATTTAAATATTAAGAGATGGACAAACAGAGCAATTGACAGACAAAAAGATATAGATGTGTAATATAGTAAAATGATTGGATTTGTCTAGTTTTATATCAAGAAATTAAAAAAAATTAAAAGCCATCCTCCATTATTCAATTTGCCTTAAATGGGCTTTTTGAAAAATACAAAGTTTTGGACTTATTTAGCTATTGTTTCTTTTGGTTCCGGGTACTCTATACAACTGAAACTTTGTAGAAAATGTAAATCTCTGGTAACATTTGGCATGCTATATTTTGTTAAAGTCATGTTGTAAATGTGACAAAGTTTCTTTTGCTGGAGTTCAATGACCATTTATTAAACAAAAACAACAACACTATTTTAAACCTTAAAATGATCTATTAGCAAATAGAATGGCCACTTTACTTACCATTTATATTGACCAGAAACATATCCTAATGCTAACAATTTCTAGTAAACGTTAGGATATCAAGACCACAACATTCAAATATAGAAGTTATATAACTGTGTTCATTGGTCCATTGTTACGGTAGCAGTAAAACGTTCTTGATGTAAAACAATTTACTAAATCTACAGTTATTTCAACCTTTCGTTGTTTCTAACTCGACATACCCATAGTTCCAACTGTCTCATATTCATGATCATCTTCAGCATGTGATAGAAAGTTAATATTTTTAATGTTTTGAGTTTGGTGTGGACGAGTTGCTGCAGTTTCTGTCGCTGATCTCCCTCTACGTTTCCAGCAGTAGATCGCAACAAGAATGGACACAATAAGTAAACACCCGACACTTACACCGACCACGACACCGATTGCAGTCGTATCTTCTGTCATTTCTGATAGGAGTTAAACAAGCAATAAAGTATACATTTAATATGTTAGATGATCAAAGCAGAAAAAAAAAGATAGAAATAAGTGTTTCTATTTTAGAGTTTAGGGCTTCTACCCTAAATAAACAACACAACTCTTAGACATCAAATCTTTTAGAAATTCCTTTAACAATTTGAAAATTATACGGTACATAAGTTTATTGTCTACCGATTTTGAATAATACCTACGAGGTGTACAAGTGGAAAGACCACTGCTATCATTGCATCCATTATCACATACACCGATGATTGGGTTAAACAATTTTCCAAAACAACAGCTACTGCATTCTTTACAACATCCCAAACGCCAGTAGGGAACACAAAACAGATCTCTTTTTCCAAAACCGGTATTTACTACATTGACGTTTACGAGTACCGGAATCCCGATATTTTCGAGAATTTTTGTCGCGATTCGAGATTAGAGGTGAGGATTTATCAATGAAATAAATACATTCAGAAAAAAAGTATCACAATTTAATTTTTAATAAGCTTTAAACAATATCAATAACACAAGTGATTAACTTCAGACTTTAATCAAACGAACAAAAATAAAATTCTTAACTTTTTATAATAAAATATTTTTATTTATTAAAAAAAAAATAATTAAAAAATGACAATGTGTCTAATGTTTGGTCACTTAACTTTGACTGCAAATGGTTACAAAAGTAACCTGTTGACGAGAACACCCGCTCTGATTCCACACTGGTCGTAGGAATAGACCTTAGGCTACCATACGCAATTTCTAGATATTTTCCTCTTGAACCGCCATTCTTAAATAAAGTCATTTCTATTTTGACCAATGTATCAATGTCTCCATTTGTTGGTCTGGACGCATTATCTTGATCATGAAGTTTATTTTGTATTACACTTTCTAACTGTCTCTTTATCGGCAGTTTCACTTCAAGTACGTCATGCTCGGATCCAGGATGTTCAATTTCATTGTTCATAGATATTTCCAACGAGGAATCCTGTGTCTGACCAAATTTTTGAATATCTACGATATGTTTTCGCATCTGGTCGCAATCTGGCATTAGAAATACGTCCAAGTAGTCAGTGGAATGTGCAGACTTTAAATGAGTGTGAAGGCTTGAAGTCGTAACCCCCAATGTTCTTTTAATTATCTTGCTCCATCAAAGGCATTTAGCGGAGAGATTGTCCGTAGCTTTCAAGAAATGATACCAAACTGATGTTTTCTGTTTCCGATAGTTTCATATGATTTTCATATTTAGGTTGATATTTTAGGGTCCCCCTATTCTTAATACCAACCTCAAGATAAAAAAAAAATAAAAATGTATTGATTAAATCGAATTGGTTTGACTTGTAAAACTTTTTTTTTCATGTTTAAATTTTCATGCAACTGTGAGGTACAGAAAAAAATGGGACATTCAGTTATGTAAACGTGTGGCTTGGTGTGGTACAGACAAACTGTCTGGGCTATTCAGTGATGTAAACGTTAATGTAAGTCAACATTCGATCTTCCTTCCAATATACTAATTATTTATTTGTTAATAATATGAAGACATTTACTTACCAATGCTGTACCTTCACGTCGCGACTCGTCCGCACTTACGTATTACACGCGCACGATGTAAAAACAAAAATAATCACAACGCCATATCTCTTGACAAGTTAACAGTACACAGGTCTAGTCCGTCGGTCGGCTCTCTTTAAACTTGAGACACGTGGTGTGAGGGGGTTCGCACTTCGCCATCGCATAAATTATTGATTTAACTACGACATGGAAACAAAGAAAAAAGATAATTATTTTTTTTCAAATAAAATCCCGAGAATTTCGAAAATCCCAGTTTTCAAAAATCCAATCCCAGTTTTTTCAAGCATCCGTTATGTTCTGGTTATCCAGTATCTTCGGGATTCAGGATCCCGAACTGCAACCCCTACTCCCCAGGTACCAACCAGGCTTACACGCTGTAGAAATGAAATTTTTAAAAACACAAACTTTGATGATGCATATTATTGAAATTTAAATTAAATTGTTGAAAATCTTAATATTACGCCATTTAAGGTCCACTCCTAAATTTTTAGGGCGGCGCTGAAGGACGAGAAAAAAAGTAAAAATGTAAATTGATATACAGATGCACCTTGTAAATAAAATAATTTTTTTAATAACGTACGCGCATCACACTGTGGGTTACTGAATCCAATACAAACTGGGCACGCACCAGTCTCTGCATGGCATGTTGTGTTACAGCTGCTGTTACATTGGTTGTTACATTCTAGACCCCATGTTCCAGGAGCGCATTCTAGAAGGTAAAAAAATTAAAGTAACAATCATTGTACATTAAATAAATCCCTTCTAATAAGTAGTGACTTAAGGGATATTTATCGAAAAAAAAAAAAAAAAAAAAAAAAGGCAAAAGAAATTCTGGAGCATTTTATTTTGAAGCTATGTCTGAATTTGATCTGATTGTTTACTTAACCCGATTTTAATTATTTAATTATTCAATTAAAAACAACAACGTTACTATACTAACTGTTATAGTTCTAATACCATTTTATACGACATGATGTTGTTTTTTTTTTTAAATCATTTTATTTCTGACAAATGAAGCCAGATTAGAGAGTTACGATGTTTCTAAATGTGTGCCATGATTTGAATTGAATCGCTTGAATACCAATGTATGTGCAGTCGAATACATCACAGAACAAATTGAATCGCTTGAATACCAATGCATGTGCAGTCGAATAATCACAGAACAAATTGAATCGCTTGAATACCAATGCATGTGCAGTCGAATACATCACTGAACAAATTGAATTGCTTGAATACCAATGCATGTGCAGTCGAATACATCACAGAACAAATTGAATCGCTTGAATACCAATGCATGTGCAGTCGAATACATCACAGAACAAATTGAATCGCTTGAATACCAATGCATGTGCAGTCGAATACATCACAGAACAGCAAGCAAAAGTCAGTTACCACCGTAGGCTTCAAATTCACAAATCGTTAGAACAGGGTTAGGGTCGGAGTTGACTTTCACCGTGGCATTCATGTGTACCCCGCTGACGGGTAGGGCTCTGAGGTGGCCGGGTACCGTTACTGTGTACACCGACAAAGCTGTTTCTGTTGCGTCTTGGTAATTCAATATTGTGTTGTTGTTGGAATCAACACTTTGAAGAATAAAATGTTTTAGTCGGTCGGCACAAGGAAAAGGAAGACAATCTAGAAAATGGAATGGACAAATATAAATAAGTAATTACGTAGTCAATACATACTATTTCAACTTTATATGTCATATATTCCGCATTAATTGAGCATTTTGATAGTGCACTGATTTTTTTAATCGAGCGGTAAAAAAATTTAAAGGATTATTCATTTATCATTTGAACTAAGTATAGATATTTTATGAAAATAATCGACGAGAATGAAAACGGGAAGTTCTTACAGTATATATATATATATTTTAAAAGTTGATAAAAATCTTTATTTTATTTATTCACAACGTCCCGTAAAACTGCACGTTCGTTCACCGCCACATATGGTATGTCATACATTAGCCGTAATGGCTGTAAATTAAAAAAAAACCAACAACCTCAAATTTGAGAATATTCACTATAACCTACCTTCAAAAAATACACAGACTAATAAATGGCTATTTTGTTACGGACTTATTTTTAATATGACCTATAATTATACTTTAGAAAAGATTTTATAAATATGATTTACTTTACATATGAATTGCATCATATTATTTCCGTATAAGGTAATAAGTGCCAAGCCAGATTTTGAAAATATATTTTTGATTCGAAATAAATGTGTGCAGTTGGATACCTGGAGGGTGGCTAACAAGGGGATTACCTTAACATTTTTGGACCCTCCTCCCCCCCCCCCCTCAAACTCGTACGAAATAGTTGCTTTATCTCCTACCAACATAATTTTGGGCCCCCCCCCCCCCCCCCCCCTCAAACTCGTACGAAATAGTTGCTTTATCTCCTACCAACATAAAAACACCAACCCCATAAAAAAAAAAAAAGATATGTGTGACGTCACAGGAATTTTGAAAAGTGTATCGTGGATTTATAACCGAGGAATGGGGCAAAGGGGGTTGTTACAGCGGGCACTAAAATCTTATTAGATATGATCGTAATATTGACTTTAAATATCAAATTTCCATATACTTTAGAAGGACGAAGGGGCCAAAATTCGTATTTTTTACTGATTTGATCCGGGCGCTCTTTTCTATACATTAAGCGGCACCATTTTCCGGCTTGAACCAAAGTGCAGCATTTCCTCCGCAGCAAACAAACAACAGTAAAAGCAGACGAAAGTAAAAGTAGCACTTAACTGAAAAGTAGTATCAAAGAAGGCAGCAAACGAATGGTGAAAATCTCATTTTGGCATAAGCGCCGGGAATAGAAACTTTTTTAGGAACCACTGAACTAGCACACTGAAGATACGGTGGACGAAATTATAGGAACCCCTGAACTAGCACACTGAAGATACGGTGGACGAATTTTCAGGAACCACTGAACTAGCACACTGAAGATGCGGTGGACGAAATTATAGGAACCCCTGAACTAGCACACTGAAGATACGGTGGACGAAATTTTAGGAACCCCTGAACTAGCACACTGAAGATACGGTGGACGAAATTTCAGGAACCCCTGAACTAGCACACTGAAGATACGGTGGACGAAATTATAGGAACCACTGAACTAGCACACTGAAGATACGGTGGACGAAATTATTACTGTAATACTGCTACTGCTGAGTACGATTGAAGCGATATCTAGCTAGTTCATTTATTAAAAAGAAATGGCAACACTATAACGATTCCTACACAACATTGTGAGATATTTTTACAGCACTGGAGATGCACATTATGTCGTCTTTGGACAATCAGATGGAGCGGAAACTATTCACTTCGCAGGCCTTTGCCGGGAAATAGATAACAAAAATATAAATATTTCAAGCAAATCGTCGCTGCAAAAGTACGGACAAACTGGACGACGAGGGGAAAGTACGGACAAACTGGACGACGAGAGGAAAGTACGGACAAACTGGACGACGAGAAGAAAGTACGGACAAACTGGACGACGAGAGGAAAGTACGGACAAACTGGACAACGAGAGGAAAGTACGGACAAACTGGACGACGAGAGGAAAGTACGGACAAACTGGACGACGAGACGAAAGTACGGACAAACTGGACGACGAGAGGAAAGTACGAACAAACTGGACGACGAGACGAAAGTACGTGCAAACTGGACGACGAGAGGAAAGTACGAACAAACTGGACGACGAGACGAAAGTACGGACAAACTGGACGACGAGACGAAAGTACGAACAAACTGGACGACGAGACGAAAGTACGGACAAACTGGACGACGAGAGGAAAGTACGGACAAACTGGACGACGAGAGGAAAGTACGAACAAACTGGACGACGAGAGGAAAGTACGGACAAACTGGACGACGAGAGGAAAGTACGGACAAACTGGACGACGAGAGGAAAGTACGGACAAACTGGACGACGAGAGGAAAGTACGGACAAACTGGACGACGAGAGGAAAGTACGGGCAAACTGGACGACGAGAGGAAAGTACGGACAAACTGGACGACGAGAGGAAAGTACGTGCAAACTGGACGACGAGAGGAAAGTACGGACAAACTGGACGACGAGAGGAAATTACGGACAAACTGGATGACGAGAGGAAAGTACGGACAAACTGGACGACGAGAGGAAAGTACGGACAAACTGGACGACGAGAGGAATTTACGGACAAACTGGACGACGAGGGGAAAGTACGGACAAATACAGACGCAAAAATTAGACAGACAAGGGGGTCGACAATACAAAGTCTCCGTAATAAATTCGGATGTCTGGTAACACTAAATAAAAACATATTATTATTTTCCCTAAAATAAAGTTCATTATAAAAGTGCGAATGGCGAGTGGGCAGTTTATGAGACTGCCACTTTTTCTAAGACAGATAATGTTGGAATGGCGACACTAAGATTCGATCGATTTTTAAAAAAAAAAAGACTACAGTTATTGTCACACAGCGTGTCCAAGCTTGACTAAAAGACAAAAAAATATAAGGGAAAAATAAAACGAACACCCACCACCTTACCATTAAAAAATCGGTTATACAACACAAATCTATCGACAGCTTGAGGACGGTCAAACTTCACATTCCAACTTGGCGACAGATCTCCGTCGGCTGTGTGTGAGCAGGTTTCACTGAATAAATTCCCATCGGTTTTGCCATCTATGGCGCTTGATGCCTGAATATTAATTCTTTTGTCCTTCACATAAGTGGATGTTTGAGACGCACTCTGTTTCAAAGCGACATTCCGACCTAAAAGGTTAAATAGGAGTTTAATTATTTCAAAACTCTAAGATATTTAGATCTTAAAAGAACATTAGGACGATATTTTAACTAATTGGATTGATGCATTTCGTTAAACACTTCGAGTTGTTTTAGACTCTCACCATAAAATTTGACGTCAAATGCTTCCCCTGTAACAAAACTGTTTATTTATTTGTAAATTATTTATATTTTACTATAAGAAATTTCGTATTGTTTTATAGATGCTTTTAAAAAGCGAGTGCACTGATATATACTTTAAAATGTTTACAAAAAAATAAGTACACTTTTTCATCTAAATATTACATCTTGTTATTATGTTACAATCATTTAAAGATTTTGATAGTTTTTTTGAATATGTAACAAAGTATTGAAAACCGGAATAAAAAAAAACAAACAAACAAAAAAACAAAAAAACAAATAAAAAAAACCACAAAGATAGTGGTATTATCATTATTCTAAACAAAATAAAGGGGGAGACAGCGGGGCGAAACATCATCTCTAAGCTGAAATCAAATTAGATCAACACGCAGGCTACAAAATATGTTTAATTTTTTATCATAATTTATTGGTTTAAGAACTTTTACATCGAAAAAAAAAACGTCTGTATCATCTCTGTAAGGAAAATAATTGTGTTTTTTTCAAGTAAAAATATTCAGATATTACTCCGTCTTACTTGCTACTATCTTACAGTTGACACTTATTTGAACTGAGTTATATTATTTTTTTATAAATGAAGCTTCAAAAACAATATGAGGAGAATATAGGAAACTAAACATTATATTTCAACCTTTTAACAACGAACTAAATATGTATATACTAGCGAGAACCCGGCATGCATGTAAATTTAAAATAGAAAATATTTTTTTTTGTTTTTTCCGTCTAATGTGTACACCAATAAATTAGAGGGTTTTCTACGCGTGAGTAAGCCACATACTGCTGTCAACGTGAGAAGCATGGATTTTCAAAATTTGGTATAAAAACTTGAAGCGATTGGTCCAACCATTGTATATAATAAATAAGGCTGCCCGGCCCTACGCGCTAAATTGTAAAATAATTGTACTAATTCAGGAACCTAATTATTATGTCACACAAACTGAAATGTCGCTTGTATTTTATTCTATTCCATCCACATATGCAACAGCTCTGTTTGAAATTTTATGTGTATTGCTCCTATAAGAAAAAAAAAAAAACTTTGCGGGCTTGCGCACAACAATTTACCAAAATTTTATCGCAATCAGATAACTGGCATAGGAAAGCATTCTGGAATTATATTTAGCTCATGACAGTATGACAGAAAAAAAAAACGAATTTAGGGTCTTGGTCCCAAAATGGAATTTTGTAAAATGTGTGTAATAATTCAGAAAAAGGTACGGGCGTATGCAAAACAAATCATACAAGTTACAACGCAATCGGATAAATCGGTTTATACGCGCATACGGGACATGTAGCATACATTTATTTATATACGTATAAACATAGTTTACGAAAAAAAAAGATAACTTTTCTGTAAATATTCAAGGAATTGTTCTGTCTACCATCCATCCACCCATCTATCCGTCCATCCATACATCCATCAATCCATACATCCGTCCATCCGTCCGTCCATCCCACCGTCCGTCCATCCATCCATCCATCCACCCGTCTATCTATCTATCTATCTATCTATCTATCTATCTATCTATCTATCTATCTATCTATCTATCTATCTATCTATCTATCTATCTATCTATCTATCTATCTATCTATCTATCTATCTATCTATCTATCT
>CAXITT010000943.1:217858-235358 GCA_964033795.1 Lymnaea stagnalis
TATCTATCTATCTATCTATCTATCTATCTATCTATCTATCTATCTATCTATCTATCTATCTATCTATCTATCTATCTATCTATCTATCTATCTATCTATCTATCTATCTATCTATATATCTATCTTTATATCTATCTATATATATATATTTATCTATATTTTGATCTGTCTATCTGTCTATTCATCTATCATCTAAGAAAGTCTTAACCCATTGATATTTTGAAAATTAAATTTTCGCTTGTGTGAAATGAATGGATTTTATATTCATGAGTATAATTGTGTAAATGTACTTAACGTTTTGTTAACGTCATTGATTTTCTTAATTGGTGAAATTAGAATATAACATCTATTTTACCCAACTGTAACATCATTGAATTTAAAGAAAGTGCCATCCTCGTAAAATTGCACACTCCCTATTTCCTAACTTATCTTATATATGCACCTAAGAAGGTTAATTATTTTACAAATTCATTGTGAGGCGTATCGTATTACTCACCCCCAAGCAGAGGTTTAAAGAAATTAATAAAATTATATACGTGATTTTAACGCCCTTACCTACGCAAAAACAAAATTTTGCATTTCACATCCTTTGTTCTCATTTGGATGAGTGATAAGTGCATTAGTGAATGGTATTTCGATATATAGTTTAGCTTGCATTAAACGGCATTTACGTATTAAAAGTATATTTAAGGGCTACGTTTTTCACTACTTTATAAATTTCATTAAAGTATGTATTTTTAAAAGAATAAAAGTAAAAACTTATTAAATGTTTAAAATACGAAGCTTAAGTTTTATTTAATTTTAGAAAGTTTTAGCAATTTCAAAAGCAATCGATCATATGTATTAATTTTACTTTTAAGAATGGAAAAACATTATCAGTTTTGACAAGCACGATTAAAAATATTTTTAAAAAAACTCAGAGCTGTGGCTAAAATAGGCAATCACCCTATGACATCATTTGCGTAATTATTTAGATCAAATTAATTTTATTTTTAATTCGCAATATTAATAACGCACTAAAATACGCAATAAGGATAACAGATGTTCGGGTTTTCCCGATAAATGTGATGAAGATGCAATTCTTAGATCATAATATTTCGATTAATAATTGTTTTCATAACTTTTAAATTCAGATAGAATGTTTAAAATAATTGCTTAGTTGTTGCTTTAAATTTATTGGTAATTTCTAAAAATAATACTTACATTTTTGCTAAAAATAATAGTGGAAATTTAATATTTTTTTGCGCATGTAAATTAATTCGATTTCCGTAAAATAATAGAAAATAACTATAATTGTTTTTGAGAATCCGAACGTATCAAAATATATTCGGATTTTAAGCGTTATGTGACTCTAGCTCATTCATATATATACATATGTTCATTTGTAAAGAGAGAGAATATAGCATCTATTTTTTCACAGTTGTAATATCATTGGATTGAAAGATATTGTCATCCACGTGAAAATGTGCAAAACCCTTTTTCCTACACCTAAAAATTGTGAAAACATAATCTAACATTTAAAACAAAAACTCTATATATGATTTCAAGTTTTAGGAATTATAGACAGTTTTATCAAAAATTTAAACAAACTTTTGCCTGAAAAAAAAAAAAAAAAAATGTACATTATCAGAAAATCGTAAAACAAAGAATTCTTTTATCTACAAAAGAATCTCGCAACCATTTTTCACGTCAATAACAGACTTCTTTGTCTTTTTAAAAAAAAAATTGTTAATCTCATAAGAATACACACCCACTTTACACTTCGCAAAGTTTAAACACAAATATATTTCATTTTTTTTTGGAATAAAATTTTAACCCATCTCCCTTTTTCACAATTAAATTATCAAATGTGTGAAAATGTTTGGGTTTTGATATTCATAGGTATACTCATGTAAATGTAACCACGTTTGTTAACGCAATATTTAATCGTTAAATATATTTTTATTTGTAAAAAAGAGAATTTAATATCTTTTCTTTTCCACAAATGTAATACCATGGGATTTAAATATATTGTCAACCACGTAAAAATGTACACATCCTATTTCCTACCCCCGATATGTATGTACCAAAGAAGTTTAATTAATTATCCAATTCATTCCTTTATTTTGAGACTTATCTTGTGCTGCCTGGGGCAAAGTAAACAAGCCCCCCCCCCCCCCCCCCGATTATAATAAAATTAGTTAAATATTTGACAGGATTGTAGTCCCTTCTATACCCAAACTAACATTATTGTCGAATTCATATGGTTTTTTTCTTGTTTTGATGAATTATAAGTGGTTTAGTGAATTCTAATTGGCTATGGAGTTTCCTTGCATAGATTGACTTAAATGAAGTGTTCTTATTAGAGGTACTTATAAAGGTTAAGTTTTTATTATTCAATAAATTTGATAACAGTATATTTTTGGAATTTCAACAGGTAAAAATGTTTTAAATGTTAAAAATACAAAGCTAAAATTTTTGTGTGCTTTATTAACAATTGAAAAAACAATCAATTATATTTACTAATCTTACTTTTAAGAAGGAATAATACATATCAGTTTTGTAACGCGCGGTTATTAAATCAAAGAAACTTAAGAGTATTGTGTAAAATAGGCGATTGCGCAATGACGTCATTTCGTTTTTATTTTTAAAAAAAAAAAGTTTAATTTTTTTTTAGAAACATTAACGCACTAAATAACGTAATAAAAACAACTGATGTTTGGGTTTTCCCGATACATGTGATTACGGTGTAATTCTTTGATCAAATTTGGTTATTTAATATTTTTTCATATCTTTCAAACGCATTTAAAATGCTTAAGATAGTTCCTTCTTCTTCTTATATATATATATATATATATATATATTAAGAGCCCACGATCTATTTATTGATCATTTTGGCCCCTATGCATGTCGAGGGGATTTGCAATGTTTCTGTGCCTGATGCTGATGAGGAAATTTCACTGATTTCCAGCGCCAGTTTGTAGGGAATCATGCACTGGGGATTTGAAGGCTCGAGGCAATAGACGCAAATGTGTCCTTATTTGTTACTTTAAATATATGTGTAATTTATTTTTATAATACTTGAATTTTCACTAAAAGAAAAGAGGATACATACTATTTTTTGCGTATTTAAATTTACACGATTTCATTAAAATAATACAAAATAACTATGATCGTTTTTAAGAATCCGAAAGTATTTAAATATTTTCAGCTCTTTGGTGTTACCGCCAGCATATCTCATTCTTATATATATAAATATATATACATTGTTTATGTTTATTGTTAATTTTAACTGAATTACTTGAAATAAATTAATTTATTTTTAGGCAGACATATTATTTTCAAAATATTGGGTCATTCAAGGTAAAAGATGTTACCAGTAACATTTGACTCAACCTAATAAACTTAATTTAAAAAACCCTGCTGAAAAAATAGCAGTCATTTTTTTTTTTTTTTAAATTTGAAAGGTGTCACAATGGTTTTGGTTATTCAGTTTTATTGGCGTGGCAGTTGTTGTTCGTTCTTCGCATGTGAAGATGACCATGGTTATATTCAACTGTGAGTACGCAGGTGTCCTGTCAGACTTTTTTTTTTTTTTTTTTTTTTTTTTTTTTTTTTTGGCCAGAAATGTTCTCTTGCACGTAAACACAGTATGTTTTGGGTTCAAACTTGATGTGATGTCATTCTGATTTTTCTTGCGCTCTCTTTGGGCGTAAGCGATGTGCTTGTTCTCTTGGTATCGTGCTCTGACATTGAGTCTCTCTCGCAAGCTGCTACGATCCATAACAAGTGTTGTCCATGAATCTAGGTCAGTGTGCAAGGACTTGTTTGAAAACTTTAGGGTGTCCGTGAAGCGCTTTTTCTGCCCAGCAGATAATCGTTTCCCTTTGGATAGTTCACCCAACATTAGCTATTATAAAGGCCTGCTGTCCGGCACTCTTGCAATATGCCCTGCCCATCTCGATTGTCCTTTTTAACAGGAGAGCGTGCATTTTTGCCTTGACATGAACTGTATTTTGATTAATGTGGAGGGTTGCTCAATTCGTCAGCCTCACCATCTCATCTTTGTCTGTTTGTTTTAAATGTATCATATAATCAAGACGACTGGAAATAGATCAGGATGCCTGATGCCCTGTATGAGTTCCAATTCGCAGGTGTTGCCTAAAGTTTCATTGTTTCATTGTCATAGCGCCTACGGGTTTGATTTTATCAGAGTTTTCCCACTCTTCAAGGAGTTTCATCAGATGTCAACCTGTCCTATCCACCCGGGTTGCTGGTGGTCTTTTTGTGGGTCTCTGTTTCTGCTGGGGAAGTGATTCAGTTTAGCCGCTCAGCCCCCCAGCTGCCGTACACGACATAAGACAAGTTTAATAGAACCCGGTGTGTCGAATAATATTTATACCTATAGAGTATTACAATTTTTCGCTTGCTGCGCTGTAAGTTCATCTAGTTTTTATTTCTTTATATATTGATTTTGTATTGCTTAGTTATCTTAATATTATCATTAGATTGATATTGTCAATATCGGCAGCTTTGTTCTAATTTTTATTGGTATACCGGTTTAAAGTTCTTTGCTACGTATTGTTAAATTTGTCAAGTCTTATAACGGTACGCGTAACACATATTATACGCCCACATACTGTTTACTTCATTTACTCTCTAAGCCTCTTTTCATAAAATAACCCACGAACTCGAACCTGTACTCACCTCCACTGATGTAAAGAGAACACAATGACTTGACACTCTGTCCTCTGATGATCACCTGCATTACACCTACCGTCACATTGCACCTCACGTCCATTGTGTGATTGTCTACTAGAAAAATCTGTTGGTTGTTGCACGCCATTTCGGTCATCCCCGTTGCACTCGCTTTGAAGGTGACTGATACATTCACCAAATCAGCTGTGTAGTGTAGATGCACTCAAATGTTGTATGTGAATTTTTTGACATAAATACGAGAGAAATATAAAAACAAGCACAGAGTAGAGCAAGTATGTACAAGAATCTATGAGTCATCATTTATGAAATGCTAAGTGATAGCATAAGATGTCTCTGTCGTAAAAACAGTACATTAATTTGGCGTTAAAAAACACATTATTTACATATCCTACAGACCAACAGCTCAGAGATTGCATAAGTTCAATAGTTCCTGCTGGTTTGCTATTTCGTCTTGTCTCATCAAGCAACAATTAAATAAACTTATCAAGATAACAATTAATACCGCATTAACAAAAACACCTTCCTTTAAAGAACTATTTAAAGAAATGCGCCCTGGATACGCTACAATGATAATAATAATAATAATAATAATAATAATAATAGTAATAATAATAATAATAATAAGTGGTCTTATATAGCGCTGTACCCCAGCCTAGGGCTGGGCTCACCGTGCTGTACAGAAAAAATATTATCAAAAGAGACATAATCATGACATTAAAATAGAATACATTTATGAAATAAATATTAAGGGAACATCCCACCCACTTCATGACAGATCAACTTGATCAGGTTGATTCCTTTCCTTAAAAATTAGGAACGGGAGATATAAAACTACGAAACTTGCTTTGTTCCCCAATATATTAGAATTTACAAGCGTGCCCCCCCCCCTATACACCCACCCCCCCTCCCAAAATTGTTTACACTATCTAAATAATAACTCGTAAATGTCATTTTTTTAAAAGGATCTCATTTTAACATATTTTTCTTTGTAAGAATATTTATGCATGTGCTGAAAATGAATTTGTGCATTATAATTAAACAAAACAACAAAATTCCATTTATTTTGATCAATAATAGAATCTTCACGAATATTACATTGTCCGTAAAATTTCATCATAAAGGAATACTTTATGTCAGTTGTCTAGCTTGTATTACCGAAACAAGAGATAGTAAGCCACAACGTGGAAGTATTTATGTTTTTATCTAACATATGATTATTTTTATCAACTATGAATTTCAAGTGAGTATGAGTACGCAGACTTCAAATTTACTTGGCCATATCTCGCCCTATCTCTCATACATTTTTAGTTGTTGCGTCCAGTTTCAAATTAAAACTCAAGCTATTGTGTCACGAAATGATGATTGTTTAAAACCGCGTTTCTCAACCTGTGGGTCATGACCCTTTAGGGGGTTGAACTACCCTTACACATCTTGGAAAACACATGCTAGTGAAATAGAAACAAAAATAATTTATGGTCGGGGTGTACCCACAACATGAGAATTGTATTAAAGATTCCCGGCATTAGGACGGTTGGGAAACACTAAGGCTAAAGTGTTTTTTTCCCACTTAACATGAACATTTTATACATTTGTGGTCAAAGAACTAGTTTAAACTCTATTTATATTAAAATTAACTTGATTTTGACATCGTCATAAACCAAGCGAGCTAGTGGTAACCTGATTAAGAAATGATAGTTTTTTTTAAGAATCCAGTAAAAATGATGATTAGTTTATTTAAAAGGTAACATACAACTGACATTGACTGCAAATCTCAACCAGGTGAATGGGGTAGTGTCATTCCACGTCACGACAATGGACTCTAGGTTGACGTCACCGTTACATGTTGAGTCATCTCTATCAGTTATCCAGTTTGGGCTTGTCAAATGAATGTCGGCTGTTATTGCAGCGGACTTTATAGCGGCCAAATCTTCTGTAATTGTATTTTAAGGAACGTGGTTAACATTTACTTATAGACAGGCCAAAAACGTAAATATACTACTTTAATTGATTGAAGATGTGTAGATATACATCTATCTTTGGTATACTTTACGTACGATATTGACAAGCCCTTCCAAACCATCCACGCTGACATTTCGATCCAGCTAGACACTCGCCGCTAGTGACTTTGCAGTCTGGAGCACAATGACACTCAAATTGACATCTGGAGCCAAACCAGCCAGCCTGGCAAGATGCTGATGAAAAGTTTAAGAAGGAAACTATTGACAATACAGTCTGTAATAAAAAAATATGCTGGTGTAAAGCCGCTAAGCAGTAAGCGTAACACATTCTAAATAGTAATCAGGCCCGTTCTTAGGCATACGCTGACTACGCATTCGCGTAGGGCTCCGAACGTGAGGGGGGTTGTTACACTGAGTTCGTAGGTCTGCTAGACCCAAAATGTGCTCAAAATAGTATCTGGCATCGTGGGAAGGGGATAGTTGAGGTAGTTGCCTTTTCGGGCTAGCCTGCGTCTGTCAGCTTAGGCTCTCCTACTGGCTTTATGAGCGTGAGCCCCCTTCTTGACAGCTGATCCTTGTAACGCTTTCTTTGACCTCCTTGGGAGCGCTTGCCTTGCATGAGTTCAATGAATAATAGCTGTATAGGGAGCATGGTGATTAGCATAGTCGATCTCGAAGGACGAACAACAAAATAGTTCGTATTTATACTTATTATGTATACATATTATAAACAAAATCACCGATCACTTAATACTGTAGGTGGTACATGGGTGGGGAGCCCACAGAACGATGGCGGACCAATTATAACACTGTCTTTCGCGTGTATCAAGTATAGGGGCAGGTACCGGACAACGTTAAAATAAGGGAAGGAGGAGTCGAGTTTGACATTTCATGATAGTTTATGTGGGGACAGGGAAGACAGCCTTGGAACCAAGCAAACCGAATGTACATCACTAAGGGACAGTATGGATATCACGAATAAGTAAGAGTAATGACGTCTGTAAGTAGCTATTCAATGAGGAATGTCCATTCAGACCCTGGGTAGTGTTAGTTAATTAAGTATCTAGATAGAGAAAGCCAAATTCGATCGATGCCGATAAGTGGCTAGAGACATGCAATAGGCGTCCGGGTGCAAAGGATTTAGTTCGTGAGAATGTAGTCTCTATTAACGTAGCAAGCCAGTAATCGTGGGATTCCAGTGGTGGGTAGTTTCTCGTATGATGAGGTCTAGATATAAGCTAGAGGTTTGGGGGCTTCTGTCTGCTCCAAGGGCAAAACTGATCGAAGGATGGATATTATTTTAGAAAGGCGGGGGGGGGGGGGGGGGGGGGGTTTAGGGGGGAAGATTTTTACAATGGCCAGCCTCAAATCATCACAACGTGCACATATATTTTTATTGTTAATTGGTTTTTTTGTTTTTTTGTTACTTAATAACATATATAATTTCACAAATTTTTGCAAGGAAAAAAAGTATCATTTTAGTTCATGGTCGTGCTATGGTAGGGTTCTATTTGACAGAAGATAACAAAAAGACCCAAAGATGTATAAAACGTAAATATCCATAAGTAGATGAATTTTAGAAAAAAAAAATGGAAGTTTGATTAGGACTTAAATATGCATTTCAAGGGTCTGGAAACACCGCCATTAATTTTTAAGGAGAAAAATTGATCAAGACAGGAATCAATTACAGACTTAAAAATTAGATTTTTTATTTGTTGAGACTACGCCTTAGCAGCTAGAGTTAGAAAGTAGCGCAATATGCCATCCATTATTATATCATTAACACCTCGTTAAATCTTCAAGTATTTATTTTCGAGTTCATATATATATATATATATATATATATTGCTTTAATCAAGGTGTTGTAGTTAAATGACATCGGTTGTGTCTAAAAGTAAACATAAATAATTAAAGCTGAAACAAAGCTAAGGAATACTCACAGCTGCATTTTACGAGAAACCAACATAAGGTGAAGAATATCAATGTTGAAATAAAATTCATATTTTTTTAACTTTAAAACAATAGCTCTACTTTTATGCTGTAAGCACGTCTACTAAGGAACAACACTGAATTGTAATGTTTTAGGATTTGTTTTCGTTAAACGAAAACAATATATTTTAAATATATTTGAATAAATCCGATTCTCAGTCCTAAAAAAAGATTCTAAATAATTTAACACACTCCAAATAAATTTGAGAATCCTATTAACAAACACAAGTAAAGCTTTAATAGAAAGCAAAGACCCCCATAACAAATCCTGAAATGATTCCAGTTGTCATAGCTGTCTAAAACAGACATTGGGCATTAAAATAGGTGTGCCAAGCCAATTTGTATATACTGCTACATCAAGGAAGTTAATTTAACATAACATTGAGGGAGAAAAAATAAAGACTACACTACACAACGTTAAACATTATTTAAGTATGTATGCTAAATTTAGTAAACTAGTCCATAAGCGGGATAATATCAGTTCTAAAAGACATTCATCTCTTAAATATATTATGCTTCTTGTGTGACTGCTTCTCTTTCCCGATGCTTGCTAACACGCTGGCTGCCTCCTATTCAGCGTATTTAGTACTGAGATTATTTTCGCAGCTTTTGCTATATTGTGTTACGTATATTTAGGTATGGAAAATGGCGTTGTTAATGTTGTTATGTTTTAGCAGGATCAGCAGTGTTAGCGTAGTTAGTAAGGGTGTGTTATTAATGGATTTCTTTATTTAATAAAGAGACATTTGCTACATGAATCATTTATTTGTAAAATAATTAATAAAATCTCATATATATATATATATATATATATATTATGCTTATGGTATGATTCATGGACTGTTTCCTAATGGACTGCTTTCTAATCAACGATTTTGGTATTGAGATTATAATACAAATTAAATAATATACATAAGAATAAGCTATAGTGACATAACGCCAAAGAGCCGAAACTATTTAGATACGTTCGGATTCTTAAAAACAATAATATTTATTTTCTATTATTTTACGGATATCGAATAAATTTAGATGCGCAAAAAAATATTATATTTCCGCTTTTATTTTAGCAAGAGTTTATGTATTATTAATAAAAATTACAGATACATTTAAAGTAACAACTAAGGAATTATTTTAAGCATTTTATCTTAATGTAAAAGCTATGGAAAAAAATATGATCAAAATATTATGATCTAAGAATTGCATCTTAATCACATTTATCGGGAAAACCTCTGTTATACTTAGTGCGTTTTAGTGCGTTTTTAGTGCGTTGTTAATATTGCGAAATAAAAATAAATTAATTTGAACTAAATAAATACGCACATGACTTCATAGCGTAAATATCAATACACATTCATTTTTCACAAGCAAATATTTAAATTTTTAAAACGAAATGGGTTAAGACTTACTTAGGGGCTAGATAGATAGAAAGATATATAGATAGATAGATAGATCGATAGATAGATAGATCGATGGATGGATGGATGGATGGATGGATGGATGGATGGATGGATGGATGAATGGATGGATATGGATGGATATGGATGGATATGGATGGATGGATGGATATGGATGGATGGATGGATGGATGGATGGATGGATGGATCGATGGATGGATGGATGGATGGATGGATGGATGGATGGATGGATGGATCGATGGTTGGATGGTTGGATGGATGGATGGTTGGATGGTTGGATGGATGGATGGATGGATAGATTAGATAGATAGATAGATGGATAATTGGATGGATGGTTGGTGTTATGTAGTACACTTTTTTAACCATGCGAGAATTTTCTTTGACCCCCACATTAGACTCCTAGCAGACAGTAACGTTTGTTGTGGGCGTGGTTAAATCTCTTTGATGTATATTGTTTACTACAGACCTCCAATTAAACATGGTTAGTATGGCTACTTGTGTCTTGTCGAAGGTTCTCGATTGTATTAGAAAAGTAAGGGCGTTTCTAAACGCGTCGGTAGACCCACATATATAAAAGATTGACAGGCACGGAAATTGAGGTAGATTCAGATATATATTTTTAACTTTATGAGACGTGTAGTATTCTTTGTGTGCTCATATGTGGTTATTTCGCATTCACCATTCAATTGAAGCTCAAACAGCTGGAGCTAGATAAAGAACTAGAGCTCAAACAGATGGAGCTAGAAAAAGACAGAGAGCTCAAGCAAATGGAGCTAGTAGCACAGAAAGAGCTACAAATAAAATTTAAAGAAATATAAATAACGGCCAAATCGGAAGCAATGGAAAATAAACTCACGGCTCCTGCCGGTCAGGGTTGCGATGCAATTAAATTTGCAAAAGTAATCCCAAAACTTGCAGACAAGGAGGTTGACCAATATTTTGCACAGTTTGAAATAACTGCACAAAATTTTAGCATTCTGGAAAATATGTGGTCCAGCTTATTTCAACCAGCTTTGACCGGAAGGGCAGCAGAAGTATGTGTGTCCTTGAACGCGGAACAGTGCGGGGACGATAACCTTGTAAAACCTTAAATACTTAAGGCTTATGAATGTGTCCACGAAGCCAGCGTAGAAAGTTTAGGGACCTTTGGAAACGTGATGGCCAGACTCATGTCGAGTTCCTCCGGGAAAAGGAACGGCTCCTGGACTACTGGGTGCACGCAACCAACATCGACTTCAAAAAGTTCAAGAACCTCAATCTGATGGAGGAGTTCAAGAATTGAGTTCGTACAGATGTGCAAATACATTTTGCAGACCGTGGCGAAGGTGACGCACATACGGCATCAGTGTTAGCTGATGATTTCACCATCTCACATCAAGTCTCAAAGAACCCATTTGATACCAAAAATGACAGGCACTCTAAGACAACAGCATCAACTTAGAGTAAACCTCCACAAAATCATACAAACCTGGTACAAATGAAATAATTCAAAAGACGCATGTGCCTACTGTAAAAAAAGGACCACATACTAGGGATGAATGCTGGAAACTCAAGAAGAAAACTGAGAAGACCACACATCCTGGTATACCACAGAAAGTCTCCGCTTGTACATCTCGTCATACATCTGGAAACAAATTTTAAAAATTCAAAAGTTATTGCTCTCCAGATGTCCATACAAACTTCAAAAGAAGTTTGTCACGACTCATCAAAGAGTTTCAATATGAACAATAAGGCTAGTTTTACCGACTCTAGCCCAGTTCCTGCTTCGACTGAGAGTTTTCTGAGTTTTTCGCCAAGATCATTTTGCTCCGAAAAGATGTCTACCTCCAGAGGGCGTCTTACTGAGGACTTGTGTGCAAGTTTTGACGACTCTACACAGAGTTTTACTTCCTCTACCCTAGCCGAATGTTCTCAAGACTCCAACAAGAGTTTACCTAACAAGGTCCAAAATTCTACATCAGAAACTACTGATGTCATACAAGACTTCATGCCTTTCATATCGGAAGGATTTGTATCACTGCCAGGTGATTTGTCCAGTCTACGACCAATCAAAATTTTAAGAGATACAGGTGCTTCACAGTCCTTGCTACTTGAGTGTATACTTCCCTTGTCTGAATGTACTGCTACTGGGAGCAACATCCTGTTACGAGGTGTAAAGCTGGGATGCATAGATCTACCTTTATATCTCATCAACCTAAAATCAGACTTAGTCTCCAGACCTTTGGTTGTGGGTGTCCGACCAACATTACCATTGGACGTCATCTCGTTGTTGCTAGTCAATGACTTAGCTGGTTGGAAGGTGATAGCCGAACCCATCGTTACTCATGAACCTTGTCTCACTGAATATCAGGAAGAAGATCAAGAATTGTATCCAGCATGTGCTGTGACAAGGGCCATGAATTCCAAGATCTCCAAAGAAGAGATTTCACAAAGAAGCAATAAAATACTTCCTGAAATTGACTTGGGAAGTAAATTTTTGCCAGTCTAAACGAAGAGTCAATTAATCATAAGACTCCAATTCGAACACAGCTTATTGAAGAGCAGAAGTGTGGTCCAGAAATACTCAAACTTCCTCAGAACGCTTTAACCCAAGAAGAAGCTAAACTATTCCCTGTATGTTAATACATTCAAGATGACATACTTATGAGAAAATGGCGACCTCCAGACGCAAATGCTGACAAAGAATGGAGAATAGTTCATCAAATAGTAGTTCCTACACCATTCCGGAACGAAGTCCTGAGCTTAGCTCATGATTCACCACTTTCAGGCCATTTGGGAGTAAAGAAGTCATATCACAAAATCACGTCGCACATCTTTTGGCCCAAAATCAAGAAAGATGTGGTTGAATACTGCAGATCATGTCAAACTTGTCAGGTGGTAGGGAAACCAACTCAGAAGATACCAGCAGCTCCTCTTCAACCCGTTCCAGCGTTCGAAGAACCTTACAGTCGCGTGATTATAGACTGCGTTGGAACTTTGCCAAAGACAAAATCACGTCATCAATACTTGCTGACGATCATGTGTGCGTCAACAAGGTTCCCAGAAGCTATTCCTCTTCGTAACATCAAGACTCCAAACATCGTCAAAGCCTTAAAGAAGTTTTTTTAAAATTTTTTGTCTGCGGAAGTCGGTACAATCTGATCAAGGAAGCAACTTCAAGACTGGACTATTCTAACAAGTGATGAACCAATTGGGCATAGAAAACTGCTTGTCGAGTGCATATCATTCTGAGTTACAGTTAGCACTTAACCGATTCCATCAGACGTTGAAGAACATAATGAGAAGGTACTGCCTAGAAAAACACAAAGACTGGGATGAAGGAATACACATGCTACTGTTCGCAGCAAGAGAAGCAGTTCAAAAATCACTTGGATTCAGCCCCCTTGAACTGGTGTTTGGCCACACGTTTTGCGGCGCCCTTAAACTTTTAAAAGACACGTGGATGTCATCAACACCCACGGAAGGACTTCTTGACTATGTCCTAAAATTTAAAACTAAAATTGTTAATGCCGTTCATTTGGCTAAATCACATTTAAAAGATGCACAATCTAAAATGAAAGTCTGGTACGACAAAAAGTCAAAATTCAGACAGTTTGCTTCAGGGGACAAAGTGCGTGTTCTTTTGCCGATACCAGGGTAGGCACTACAAGCTAGATATTTTGGTCCTGATGTACTTGAGTCCAAAATTAATGATTTAAATTACATTGTGTTAACACCAGATGGTAAAAGAAAGAAACAGTTATGTCACATAATTATGTTAAAAGAATATTTTGATAGAAAATGTGATGATCATTGTCCATCCTCAGAACCTAATGTTAACACAATCTCAACTGTAACTTAAGTAATTAAAGAAAATGTTACTGAAATCTTTGATACTGTCCCAAAAAAGTTGACAAGGACAAACTTAAAAATTTCTGGAATTCTGGCCATCTTAGATAAGAAACTAGGACATTTGTCATTGTCAGAGAAGGATGTTGTTAAGTCTGCTATTGCAGATTTTATTTTACTCTTCCCTGATGTGCCTAATAAAACCAACATTGCTGTACATGATGCTGATATGTGCAATGCAGTTCCGGTCAAGCAACACACCTAAAGGGTAAATCCCGAAAAAACTTGAAATAATATGGTCTGAAATAAAATACATGTTTAAAAATGATATCATGGAACCAAGCTCTAGTAACGGGAGTAATCCAAGTATTTTAGTCCCAAAGACTGGCAAAGTTACAGGTTTTGCACTGACTTCAGGAACGTGAATGCAGTTACAAAGTCTGATTCCTTTCCGATTCGAAGGATAGTCGGTCTTATAGATCGAATAGGCGATGCCAAATATGTAACCAAGATAGATTTACTATCACGTTATTGGCAGGTTCCTCTATCTGAAAGAGCAAAATAAATCTCTGCTTTCTGTACGCCAGATGGGTCTATACCAATAAAAAATAATGCCGTTTGGAATGAAAAATGCATCAGCTACATTTTAACGTCTAGTAAATAACATTATTGCTGACCAGGAAAATTGCAGCGCCTATAGTGATGATGTAATTATTTACAGTCAAAATTTTTCAACTCATGTAAACCAGTTTAGATCTCTGTATAATTTTTTTTTTGCTGGCAAATGTAACTGTTAATTTGAATAAGTGTGAATTTTGTCATGAACTGTGGAATATTTAGGTCACATAGTAGGTCAAGGTCATGTAAAGACTGTTCAAGCTAAGATAAATGCTATTGTATCAATTCCACCAACCACTACTAGAAAACAGTTAATGAGATTTTTGGGAATCGCAGGTAACTATAGAAAATTTTGCAAAAATTTCCCAGTTATTGCTTCTCCCTTAAGTAATATGTAAAAGAAAAATGCAAAATTTTATTGGTCAGATGCTTGTCAGGAAGCATTCTGTCACATATCTAATATTTAGATATCAATTTTGTATTGTGGAATAGTGGGTTGTTTTTTAAAAATAGAAATAACAGGAAGTGAGGGATGATGGGATAGATAGAGAGTTAACGGTCAAGATGACAGCTACTGTGGGATATTGTCAATATAGCTAATGCTACGATAATCTACTAAATATAGTTATTTTTACATCATCTTTATGTTGTAGATGGAGAACAGGAAACACATGAAGAATTACATTTTTACTCTGATTGACAGAGATACTATTTTTATTGTGAGTTCATTAGTATGTAACACATGTCATAATGCTAATCTAATGAGTCCTCAAGTGATTTTGTGGCAGTTATGAAAACGTAAAGATATTATTACGATGGCGTTACAAAAGGATCGGTGTTACAATAAATACAACTTTTGTTATACATTTGAAAACATTAAAAATATACAAGCTAATATTACTGTTCTCTTTGCACCTGGCGAACAATCTGCAGAAGCGGTACTGAGCAGGACGCTCTTGACCGGCAACTCACGAAGAGCAGCGCCCCCAGCCCAAGCCCAACGTTAAAACCAGACTGAGGCCGGAGGCCTCCTCGCTGCTGATCAGCGGTCGCTGAGTAGCCTGGCTCACGAACCCCCACGTAAATTGGGGGTCGTTTGTGCAAATTGGCCCGGAAATAACTGACCAGGCTGGACAAGCAAAGACCAATTCCCTGACATGTTCCCGCCGCCGTGGACAACAACCTCCACGGAGGCACGGAGATTGAAGGAGATTCAGATAGATATTTTTAACTTTACGAGACGCGTATTATTCTTTGTGTGATCATATGTGTTCATTTAGCATTCATCATTCATCATTATTAATTGGCACATTGTACTACTTGTGTACCATTACAATATTTTCCAATACTCTGTAAGTTGATGATTTATTAATTATATTTCTTTTGTTTTGTAATTGTATTATTACTAAATTAAATCTTATTAATTGTAATTGGTACTCTTTTCGGTTTCGTATTTTTACTGTATTTCTCTATGGTATGGTCCTTTGTTGTGCACTGTGTGAACGAGCCATTACTTAAAACAAGAGATTAATTTCTCACAATAGAAGCCAGTGAGTAACAATAACATCCTGTTCTTTTTTTTTTTTTTTGAAATTGTCACAACTCAACGTAGCATACTTTTCATTTCCGTTTATTTAATTGCAATCTATGAAATTAACTTTCCTTAGTCGACTCAAGTGAATGCACTTGTACCACTTACTCTAATATAAAAACACTTAAATATACTCATAGCCAGTGATAAAGGATTTGTGTTGCCTGGCTACAAAAATATGTTAACAAAATTCTTTTATCTGTAATAAAACGTGTCGTTAAATTCTAGACGTTGATTTCTTAGAAAATGTTCACCCACAATTTTCTTTTGCACTTCGAATTTTTTAAATAAGTCTTTAACACCCCTCCCCCCACCCCCAACCCATTTTACCACACACTGTTCTCCGAATTGCTAAACTAAGTTTCACACCCTTACGAAGCGCGAGGCATTTAAAAAAAAAATACTTCTATTTTTATAACAGATAATTAAAAGTAATAAAGTAACATTTATCTTATAACTTAATATTCAATGGCTACTTTGTTCTCAAAATATGCGATGCCCTTGTTTTCACAAAATGTTTGATACAATTAGTTTCCTTCTGATGTATTTGATGTCGATAACAACTGTCTAAAACAACAGCTTTAAACATTAAAAACATTATATAGCTGTTGTGTTGATGGGCAGAAGTTATTGATACAAAATATGTTTTGAGAAATGTTCCTGTCAAGTCAGGCACATACTTTTAAAAACTGAAAAAAAAGTTCTAAAATTAATTGTTCAATACAAAAACTACGCTGTCTTTTGAAATATTCGCGAAGCTACTCAAATAGATAATTCAGACCGTTGCATCTTCTATACGTCTATACGTTGTTGTGAGAGGTTTTTCTGGTAGCTAAGAGTCATTGCTAATGGGAAAACTCACATATCATAACAGGTGCGATCTTGACTTATTAAGTTTAGGAAGGGGAGAAATCTTTAAACACTAACATTGATATGATAATTTAACGTTGTCATCAGTAAGGACAGGAAATGCCACATGTATGTTGTAAAAAAAAAAACATAATTCTACACTAGTTTTTATGTTGATCTTGAAAAGAAACCCAAATGGAGCAATAACTATGTTCTATCTTCAAGTATCTTTGCGTGCCTTGATTTGAATATTTGTTCACAATATTAAATGCCCTAAATACATCAATATTTCTCAAGGTAGATAGGAGCCTGAATATTCTTTCTTGCTGTGGGCGACCTTTGCCCTTGTTACGATACTGGGCACACAACAGAGTAATTTTCCGAATGAAGCAAATTATAACTCTTAAATGTGGGACAAATGAACATGAGACTAGAAGTTGTGACATAGGAAGTTTCCATTGCTTCTAATTGAAATCTACCTTTACAATCCCTCCCCGCATTGACTTTGTAGGTTATGACGTTTTTAACTGTGATATTAATAAGTAGATTATGTA
>CAXITT010000944.1:0-45709 GCA_964033795.1 Lymnaea stagnalis
TACAGCCCATGCAGGGACCTAGCCTGCTCCATAACATTCTTCTATTTCTGCCTTCATATGAAAAACCCCAGCACTGTAAATCCTCCTCTACATAATCGATCTGATAGTGTTAAAATCTGCTACCAGTAAAAGTCTCTTTATCTTTATCTGGCTAATTTAATACACAAAATTGTCACCCTAGTCTGCTGTCAAAGTTCATTAGACAACTTCTTTGATATGTCTCAACACACAACTCGGGTGAGAGCTTTGCATGAATCACTTTTAAAATATCACAGAGGTCTTCCACTTAAAATACAGGCAATCGGCGCACAGACCATGGAGGAAGAGTTTCATGCTTACAAAACAGCTAAACCAAAAGAGGCTGTTATTCTTGTATAGATAATTTGACTAAATATTATAAGACTTTAGCCAAGCAATTAGGGCAGCTTGAAAAGAAGCCAGAAATAGGAATGGAGATTTCTTCTGAAATGATAGACAATTTTTCTGAGGAACATCCTGGGGAATTACATGAACTGTTTCAAGAAACTACAACAACAAATGCAGACCATAACTATAAAAGATACTGTTGTGAACTAGATTGTTGGGAATGTTATGTAAATTAAATCCTTCCAGGGGGACCTCATCCTTAGTGGCGCTACAGCAGTGCCTTAGCCTGCTCCATTAAATCCTTCCAGGGGGACCTCATCCTTAGTGGCACTACAGCAGTGCCTTAGCCTGCTCCATTGAATCCTTCCAGGGGGACCTCATCCTTAGTGGCACTACAGCAGTGCCTTAGCCTGCTCAATTAAATCCTTCCAGGGGGACCTCATCCTTAGTGGCGCTACAGCAGGGCCTTAGCCTGCTCCATTAAATCCTTCCAGGGGGACCTCATCCTTAGTGGTGCTACAGCAGTTCCTTAGCCTGCTCCATTAAATCCTTCCAGGGGGACCTCATCCTTAGTGGCACTACAGCAGGGCCTTAGCCTGCTCCATTAAATCCTTCCAGGGGACCTCATCCTTAGTGGTGCTACAGCAGTTCCTTAGCCTGCTCCATTAAATCCTTCCAGGGGGACCTCATCCTTAGTGGTGTTACAGCCCATGCAGGGACCTAGCCTGCTCCATAACATTCTTCTATTTCTGCCTTCATATGAAAAACCCCAGCACTGTAAATCCTCCTCTACATAATCGATCTGATAGTGTTAAAATCTGCTACCAGTAGATAGACAATTTTTCTGAGGAACATCCTGGGGAATTACATGAACTGTTTCAAGAAACTACAACAACAAATGCAGACCATAACTATAAAAGATACTGTTGTGAACTAGATTGTTGGGAATGTTATGTAGGGGAAGTTGTTGATCGTGAGAGTGTTTTGTAAGGTGTTGATCGTGACGTCAGAGCGTGAAGTTGGTTCGTGATGTGGAACGTTAGTGTCAGCTGAGTGATTTGTAGTGATATAAAAGGGTTGTTTGTCGTTAGTAGTTAGTACGAGTCTTTGGGAGAGCTGAGCCGAGAGCAATAGTAGGAGAGAGAGACAGTTTGATTGTTAGTATGTTTCTTTGGTAGAACTGAGCCGAGAGCAAGAGTAGGAGAGAGAGAGAGAGAGAGGTTGGTTGTTAGTGAGAGTTGTGACGTGTGTCGAGAAGAGTTGAACTGATGTGTCAGAGTTCACGGAGTCATAGTCTTAGATTTACGTTGTTAGAATGAGAGAGGACTTTTGATTGAGAGGTCGTGTATTTTGCTCTTAAACGACTTACTGAGTTGTGAGAGGATTTTGAACAATTGAAAGTGTATGGATTGATAATGTTATTGAAAACAGTATCCTGATTTGTATAGCATATAATAAAGTATTGTGTTGTTACACTGGACCTTGTGTTTATTACGTGAGAGAGAGCCGCCATTGGGAAGGGTAGGACTGGGCCAGGCGAGATTCATTCACTCTAGACAACGCTTATATATACACCCACAAAAAAAAAAAAAATAACAGATATCTTCTCAAGTGTTTATGAAAACACAAAGCATTAGTAGGACGATAATATTGTGGTGATATTTTATAGCCTTAATGAATGATGTTGAGGTGACTCATTAGAGACATAATATTTATTACAGGTATTAGCAAGTATATGTTTTATGTTGTAATTATAGTATAAGAGCCAAGGGCTCCCAAGTGCTTATTTCTCATGCATTTTGCCCCACCCCATCCCTCCGGCCCAAGTTTTCAGGACCATAATACTTTAAAATACAATTGACAGAAATGTAGATTACTTTTAACTCGAAATAGTAAGTGCCAAAGTATTAATTAGATGTTTATGTTTATTTTTTTAATGTTCGCAATAATCTTATGTTTTAAAAAGATTGTAAAAATGTATAGTTTCCCCATCATTGTTTGCAGAATGTTTGAAAGAATTTTAAAATAAATAAATATTTTGGTTTTGTCTTTGGCCGAAAGGTACTTTACGATTTTTGGTTTCGGCTTCGATTTCGTTTGAAAGTCACTTTAAGCTTTTGGATACGGCTTCGGTTTTAGACGAAAGTTGTTTTTAAAATTAGGCCTAATTTCGGTTTCGGCCGAAATGAGAAAATCACTTTCGGTAGATTTCTACCTCAAACGAGATTACCTTTAAATATATGCACAATTCGATTCAGTTTACGGTATCATTTACTTGTTTATTTTATGTCAATCTAATCGTTTTTTTTTTAAATTTAAATATATTTTCGTTTTATTGCTCTCATTTTCCCCTAAGGGAACTTGACTTGCTTCGTGGGACAGTCGGCTCTGTCTTTGATGAAAGATGCCTGAAAGATACACTGGCATAGAGTAGCAAAAATAACATGATATTAGAAATGATTTTATTTAAATAATTCCATTTCATGAATTCTTTTACTTCCTGTATCCTGTTTTTTGAGAAATCTTACTTCCGCAAATAATACTTAAGTTATTAACTTGTCTCTATGTCTTGTTAAATTTCATTTGTAGCGTAGGTACGGAAAGTCTCTTGGCCAAAAAGTTTTTGTCTGACTCTATTTGTTCTAATTTCAATATTTTAGACACCTTCCCAAACTTTTCTTTTTGTTTATGGAATTTTATATAAATGATATGCAAGGGAAACAATCGATTTCACTTTCTAATATGTTTATCGATATCTTTAAGGAATTTTATGAGACATTTTAATTATTTTTTCATGCACCTGTATTTTGAATAATTGTTTCACACATAATTTGCAAATATTTCCAAGTATTAATAAATAATTTTTTTGTTTTCATTTCGAAATTTTTGAGATAAAAACTTTAAACTTTCAATTTTAACAGAAATACATGTACTATTCTTTATGCTTAACCAATGTTTTTACTCTTCAGATTAACTTTGACAAGTGGATAATATGATCTATTGAGAGCCGTAATCCACTTGAATTCGGTCCCTACATCCAGGGACATGCTCCAAATGTAAAATCAGTTGGTTATGTTATAACACAAAAGCTTTGAATAAAATGCCATTTTCCATCCATGCAAAGCACTATTAAACATATGTACAATGTTTTCCAGAACTTTTTTCTTGGGGGGGCGTGGGCATTGCAGAATATTAATTTTCTGTAAGGGGGGCAGTACTAATAGCCATAAGCTTAGCTAAGGATTTGCAGATGAGACATACGTACAGGGGCACCTGAATAGTGTGGAGATTGCTTTGATAGGATTTAAAGGTTAAAAATAATGGGTTTCATGGTTGACAATGAGGGGGGGCGCAAAAAATATTTTTTTTCTCTGACGCTAAACGCTCTTGAAAATATTTGACCGCCCATGGCAGCATCAATAATAGTTAAACCACTTGACAGTGTATTTATCTATCTTAATTGAATTTAGTGCCAACGGCCGAAATTTGGAATATTTTAAAAGAGTTGTAATGACTGAGATAAATGCACGGGCTTCTGGGAAAAAACTCAACAAAGGCTTATTGCAATCACATAAATTTTGTAGGAGCAAATTCATGACATACATACATACATTACATACTAACGATGTGATTTAGTTTTGCTGTATTCTAAATTTAATTCAAGATCAAAAGAGGGGGATATGTTCTGTATTATCATCTTTCTATGAAGGGTGCGACAGAGGGGAAATGGAGATACACGGAAAACGTGCTTGAACTGTATTACTTGAACTATATTACACAAAATGGTAAAGATAAGCTGACCATATTTTCTGGATGCCAAATACAGACACAAATGTTGACAGAAAGAGGGGCGGGGCGAAGGCGCGAAGCAAAAACTCCACAAGGGAAGCTGTACATCATTTTGCTACAAACTGTTGAGAATAGTTTGCAGACTCATAAATTGGTTTTAAGTAATTTCAATTCTCAAAAAGCTTATTATAAAATTGAAAATATGTTAGATCGATGTTGCACTGAAAAATCATTATATCTCTAAGTTTGGTTAACTTTAGCAAGGATTTCTTTAAAAAGGGGCAATATTTGCAGACATTAAAAAAAAATATATTTCTAAATGTTTATCGAGTTATATCCAGTTTTGCTTTTGTAAGAATTGAAATAACAGGAAGAGAGTGAATGACGGGGAACATAGATTGGGGTTAACGTTCGATATGACAGCTGCTGGATATATCTTCAATAGAGCTCTCCCTACGATAATCTACGAAACTTAGTAATTTTTACAGCATCTTAATGTTGTACATGAAGAAGAGGAAATACATGAAGAATTACATTTTTAATCTGATTGACAGAGAAACTATTTTATTGTGAGTTCATTGTGATTCAATAAAAGTCGTGATGCTAATCTAATGAGTCCTCAAATGATTTCGTGACAGTTATGAAAAAGATCAGTGTGACAATAACATAAACGTGAGTTACAAATACGTGTGTTATACTTGCTATCAAACATTTTTCATGGGAATCTTGTATATTTACTTTCGCTGATAGTTACATTCAAATGCAGCAGTAATGCCTAGATTACCAAGAAATATTCCGTATGATGGCGCTGAAAATGTTTATTGCGCTGAACTTTGCGGAGAAATAAGATGACACATATTAAATGGAAATAAGGCAGGTAAGTCGTCGCTAACAAAAGTACGTTCAAATCGGACGCACCTAACTAACGCACATATTCTGGTGAAGGTCTGAGATTACTCTCTTGTGGCTAGTAAATTGGCTATCAACTCCATCTGTTGAGCTGAGCCATACAACATTTCCCTCACAAAGGATCCTCCAACCACCCTGGCTTCCCCCGGGAGATCTAGTGAGGGACATTCAGTCAACAGATGTTCTAAGGTCTCTGGGGCCAGGCTGCAATGCCGGCAGGTAGGATCTCTGTTGTTATCCAACCTCCCGAAATATGTGCGCAAGGGGCAGTGCTCGGTGCGCATCTGCGTCACTAGACTCTGCGATCTGCGACCTAACCCCCACCATGGGCCTTGTTTGCAAGGAGTAGGCAAGTTTGAATAGACGCCTCTGGCGGTCGTGTTGTCAGCCCAATGCCTGTACCACTTCTGCCTGAAGTGGTCCGCCAGCCAGTTTTTGACTCCCAAGAAAATCATTGGTACTTCTGGCTGAGGCTGGGCAGCCCCGGTTTTCGCCAGAGTGTCAGCTATCTCATTGCAACTGATGTTGACATGCCCTGGTATCCATTGCATTTCAACCTTGCACCCTATTTCACCAAGTCTGCATATGTCGTTGTGAATGACGTCGACCAAGCTTGTATTACCCTGCCTCTTCTCCAAGATATCAAGAGCAGATCTTGAGTCTGAGAAGACAACAATATCAAGCCCCGCATGTTCCGTCCCTTCCAGAGTGATATGGACTCTCTCCAGGGCCTTGTGCATAGCTATAAGCTCCGCGTCAAAGTTTGACGCTGTAGTCCCACAAGGCCCCGAGAGTTTTTCATTAGGTGGTCCACCTACTGGGTACTGAATAAGCGCACCGTACCCAGCGGTTCTTTCATACAGCTGCATGACGCCTAGCATGTATCAAAAAAAAGATTTAATTTATTTGTATAGGCACAAATAAGACCAAAAATGTTGTCTTTATTAAAAGTATTTCAAAAAGGTATTTAAAACTTTAAAACACCTTATTGCTTGGAGTGGCAATGCAACGCATGGGGGATTCTCGCTACTTAAAAAAAGGGACACATGTGACATACGATTGAGAGGGATTGGTGGAGGGGGCTTTGACTGGTTTAGATAGGATTTTTTGGGCTTCCGGGTTTACCATCGCTATCCTTAATTACTATTAGGGATCGATTTCAAGTGCAATGCTACTTGTAAAAATAAATCGGCTGGCGATATATTTGTGACATTTTTGAAAACGCTGTAAGATAAATTTGTCTTCAATTTAAAACTGTTTAGTTTGGTAAAAAGTAATTATTTTATGCAAGTAAAGATTGTTGTTTTCTTTTGAAGTCTAAATGTTCATTGTTAAAATGGTTTTACAAATAACACATTTATTACAAAAATAAAATTAACACCTCTAAGATGATACTCAATTGTATGTAATAAACTTTTTAAATAAAAGCGAAAGCGACTTTTTAAATTGGTAGTAAGTGTTACAAAAAATTGTTACAAAACTATGATGAGTTTTAATTAATTAATGTATGTTCTGACCCAATTGTTACAAAGTATTGGGTTTGAAATGTTTAATGTTTGTATTAACAAACAAAGGTCCCTTTCCTCTACGTTAGATTAGTACTGCTATTATGGTTATGTCTAGGGTAGGATTAATTTCCTGATTGAAGTATTCTACACTAATCCTACTTTACACTCACTCTTTCATTCAAGGAAACTCTCACTTGCAAGTCTAGTAATACTTTAACTATACTAATAAAACAAGAGTGGTTCAGCCCACAAATAAATATTTAATTATAAGAAAACAGAACTATCATCATACAAATTACATATACTATACACATAAACAGGATAACAAGATACTGCCCAATATTAATGCATAGTAGGCTCTCAATGGCGATCTGGTCGAATAAGCAAGTCCCCACACACACACCACAGCGGCCCGCTGCTCGGGTCACAACGTACTGCGGGGTTGGGCGGCTTGACTGCGTAAGTGTCTCCGGTCACTGGCACTGCGAGGAGGTAGGTGCTGACTTTGAAGTTTACTGTGGGTTACACACACACAACATAGGCTACCGTCTTGTTTGATTCCGTTGGTTTATCTCCTGCTAGTCACTGCGCTTCCTCTAACTGAACTGTACTAACTTTAGTTCCAGTTATTATTTTTTGAACTGTTACAACTCTGACCAAACATTATTTACTTTACAAATACTTTCTGGTCAAATATTCTTTACTGGTCAAATGTTACTTACTGTAACTTGCTGCACGTAATTTACGTTATGTAATTTACTTCAAATAATTTACTTTATTTTACTTCAGGTAATTTACTAGGTGGGTGTAATTTACTTCACTTTTACTTCACTTTACGTAACTTCAGTTTACTTCACTTTACATAACTATACTTTACTTTTACTGGCTAGAAATGAGAATAATAAATACAATGCATAAGACATAGCTAAGAATTACAAATCACATCACATTATAAATTATTAATAGTTATCATATTCAAACATTAACAATAGTAACTATGGTTCAACCATTTTCTTAATAACATTACATCTACGACTCTACATACCAGCACATATGAATATGGAATTGAACAATACTAACCCAACACAATCAGACTAAACACACTTTATCAGCTAATTATGCCAGCCAGGCTCTTCTGACATAATTCAGGTAAGAGAGGCCGATACATGATTTGGGCTTTCAATATATACTCTAAGTTTGGCGTGCTTGTCCCGCATTTAAGCGTGGCATCCCAGAGTCGTGTTTAAATGACTCACAAGCGTGGCTTCGGATTCCGTTACGCGTTGGTCATCAGAGTGACAACTCAGAGTTGGGACGCTTGATAAGAATGAGTGTATTGCTTAAACTGGGTCATGGCCAAAGTGAATAAGTTAATTTCCATTGTTATTTGAGTCTACTTTTATTATTTTAAGGCCCAGCCTAATTGTGTCATATCGCGTGGGGTAGCGATGAACGCGTGGGGAAGCGATGGAGAGAGTGGAGCCAGCGGGTCTCACAAAGGTGAGGACCAGCGGGTCTTAACAGTAAGGCAGCTATAGCTATCTTTAAAATTTATTTATTTATTTTTTAATTTATTATATTTTTTTTAATAATGATTTATCGAAGAATATTTAATTATGTACCCAGAAAAGAAAAACAAGTTACAATGAACAATATTTGAATTTTCAGTAAACAAACAAAACAAACACACATTATTTAATGAAATAACGTATTAACTTAATAGTTAGTGTAAATTATAGCAAATTAGTGTATGCTTTATTAATCTATATTGAAGGAGCATCCAGAAGAAAATGGAAAAGGGCGTTAGTGCCAGCACACAACCCTATTTTACTCCGCTGCTAACGGGGAATGTCTGAGAAACAGTGCTATTGAATGCTACTGTGCTGTGCGTGTTTTGCAAAATGGTTTTATGATTGTTTTCAGTCGTGGGGGACAACCTATTCTTTGCAGGATACTGAAAAGGCCTCCCCGACTTACCAAGTCAAATGCCTTGGTCAGGTCTATGAAAGCAATATAAAGAGGCATATGCTGTTCACAACATTTCTACTACACTTTGTTTAACGAAAATTGCATGTCCATTGTTGAGCGCCAACTCCAGAAGCCACACTGGGACTCTGGATAGATGCGGTCAGCCAGACTCTGTAATCATTTTAAGGCAACATGGGCAAAAATCTTTCAAACAAGGCCAAGCAGAGAAATTCCTCGGTAGCTATTGTAATCACTTTGGTCCACTTTATTTGTGTACAATTTTACGATGTTGGCGTCTCTCGTGGCCTGTGGAATGTGACTTGTTTCCCAACACAGTCAGAGGAGCTCATTATAGGGCTGAAGTAGATTAGGTTTTCCTATTTTGATGACTGCCATTGGAATGCCGTCAATCCCATGTGTATTCACATCAGCAAGGTAATCAATGGCTTTTTGGAGTTCCTGTAAAGTTGGCTCTGCATCCATTTCATCCATCACCGACAACACGTGAATATTATATAGAGCGGTCTCAGTGACCAAATTCATTGTTGAGTATTGTTACAGAGAACTTGTTTACATCATATTTTCTCTTGCGTGCCCTCTGATTGACCCCGCATGAGACGCTGTGTTCACAAAGGGGTGTGGCTTAGGCCTTTTGAAGTAACTTGTTGACGCCGCCAACGAATAAAAATAATTAATCTGTTCCAAATAGTATTTTGTAGAATGATTTAGATTTTTCTAGAAGCTTATCGAAGGCAGGGCTTAGGCGTCGGTAGACCCACCTATATAAGGGATTGACAGGCACGGACGGGGAGAGACAGACGGAGATTTTTCACATAGATTTTCTTAACATTACGAGGCGTGTTTTATTCTTTGTGTATTTGTGTGCTCCTACTTATATGTGTTTATTCCGCATTATTTATTGGCATCATTATTTCTAATTGTATTAAGTGTGTACCGGTACGACATCTGCCATACTGTAAGTTGAAGATTGTAATTACACTTTTTAAATTGGTAGTAAGGCAGCTATAGATATCTTTAATTTTTTTTTTTTTTTAATTTAATATTTTTTTTTTAATAATGATTTATCGAAGAATATTTAATTATGTACCCAGAAAAGAAAAACAAGTTACAGTGAACAATATTTGAATTTTCAGTAAACAAAAAAACAAACAAACATTATTTAATGAAATAACGTATTAACTTAATAGTTAGTGTAAATTATAGCAAATTAGTGTATGCTTTATTAATCTATATTGAAGGATCATCCAGAAGAAAATGGAGAAGGGCGTTAGTGCCAGCACACAACCCTATTTTACTCCGCTGCTAACTGGGAATGTCTGAGAGACAGTGCTATTGAATGTTACTGTGCTGTGCGTGTTATTGCAAAATGGTTTTATGATTGTTTTCAGTCGTGGGGGACAACCTATTCTTTGCAGAATACTGAAAAGGCCTCCCCGACTTACCAAGTCAAATGCCTTGGTCAGGTCTATGAAAGCAATATAAAGAGGCATATGCTGTTCACGACATTTCTACTACACTTTGTTTAACGAAAATTTCATGTCCATTGTTGAGCGCCAACTCCAGAAGCCACACTGGGACTCTGGGTAGATGCGGTCCGCCAGACTCTGTAATCATTTTAAGGCAACATGGGAAAAAATCTTTCAAACTAGGCCAAGCAGAGAAATTCCTCGGTAGCTATTGTAATCACTTTGGTCCACTTTATTTGTGTACAATTTTACGATGTTGGCGTCTCTCGTGGCCTGTGGAATGTGACTTGTTTCCCAACACAGTCAGAGGAGCTCATTATAGGGCTGAAGTAGATTAGGTTTTCCTATTTTGATGACTGCCATTGGAATGCCGTCAATCCCATGTGTATTCACATCAGCAAGGTAATCAATGGCTTTTTTGAGCTCCTGTAAAGTTGGCTCTGCATCCATTTCATCCATCACCGACAACACGTGAATATTATATAGAGCGGTCTCAGTGACCAAATTCATTGTTGAGTATATTTCAAGTTAATATTCTACCCAACGCCGGAGTTGGTCGTTTTTGTGCTGGATAATGCGACACATCTTGGATTTGAGTGGTGCTATTTTTGAAGAGGGATGTTATAATGCCCTCTTGATGCCCACGTACATACTTGATGCCCTCGTACATACTTGGTGCTCACGTACATACTTGATGCCCTCGTACATACTTGATGCCCTCGTACATACTTGATGCCCTCGTACATACTTGATGCCCTCGTACATACTTGATGCCCACGTACATACTTGATGCCCTCGTACATACTCCTTGCAACACCGTTGTCGAAAGCCGGTTTTATAGAGTTGCGAAGGTCAAGCCAATAAGTGTTGGCACAGTAGCGGGTCAGAAGGTCAAGCCAATAAGTTTTGGCACAATAGCGGGTCAGAAGGTCAAGCCAATAAGTGTTGGCACAGTAGCGGGTCAGAAGGTCAAGCCAATAAGTGTTGGCACAGTAGCGAGTCAGAAGGTCAAGCCAATAAGTGTTGGCACAGTAGCGGGTCAGAAGTTCAAGCCAATAAGTGTTGGCAAAGTAGCGGGTCAGAAGGTCAAGCCAATAAGTGTTGGCACAGTAGCGGGTCAGAAGGTCAAGCCAATAGGTGTTGGCACAGTAGCGGGTTAGAAGGTCAAGCCAATAAGTGTTGGCACAGTAGCGGGTCAGAAGGTCAAGCCAATAAGTGTTGGCACAGTAGCGGGTCAGAAGGTCAAGCCAATAGGTGTTGGCAAAGTAGCGGGTCAGAAGGTCAAGCCAATAAGTGTTGGCACAGTAGCGGGTCAGAAGGTCAAGCCAATAAGTGTTGGCACAGTAGCGGGTCGTCTTTTGTGATATTTTTGTGTGCTGTTCGGAGAGCCTGAAGTGTACTAGCACAAGGTGCAGCCCAATAGGCAAGTAGGGCTCTTCTCTTCCCCTCGATTACGGGTTCCATCCCATTCCAGTGCACCGTGTACCAGTCATTATTTGTATGCTCCATTTTAACGTAGGCGGACATGGCTGAATCGTAAACAGCATCTCATAAATGCTGAGGCACTTAGAGGCAATAGTACCATTGGAGTGTATTTTAATGGTTGTTTGGGTTATTAGAGCAGTGGAGGGTAATTAGTGGACGACACTTCTTTTTAGCATTATGCAATTTTTTTAGGAATTAGTCGTATCTTGCTTGCTACGAGAGAATGGTACTTGTGACAGTCGGCTGCGTGTTTGATGTACACTGGCTAGCCCCACGCGCCTAGTAATGACGAGTTCTTGCTGGTGCAAGTGGCGGGAACGTGGGGGTCGCCATGACACCTTTTGGATTTGTTTACATTTGAAGAAGCTGTTGACATGAAAGACCCCGTTGTTGACATGAAAGACCCCGTTACTCCAGCTGATCAATGGTACAGTATGGGGGTGAATATAACCGTGTGCCAAAGGATTACTCTTTGGCACGTCACAAACTGAGTGAATTCAGTTTATGTATGGCATTTGGCGCAATAATGCATCCTACAAAACCTTATAATGTCATCAACAGTTAAAAAAGTCAAATAAAACCACTGAAGTCAATTATACACAAAAATAATCCTTTTGACTTTAATAGAATCATACAAGTTCTGGTGAGCAAGCTCCTCAGACCCCTCCAAAATTCAAAATTCATCGGTGCCACAAATTGCAGCCCTTTTTCTCGATGAAAATGATCCAAGATTTTGGTTTATATAGATACACGGCCTAGTGTCGCACCTACTATTAGTTCTGTTGGGAACTATTTTTGCCTTCCTCCCCTTCACGTTAAAAAATCTGAGGTGGTTCAAAAATTCAACACTAGCATATAGAGAAATAGTGACAGCTCGGTGGACCACTCCATCCACATGATATCGTCGCCACTAGCAGGTGTGAATCTACAGAGTTTTGGCCAAAGGGACACGATTCATGTTTACCCCTCAATCGAACTAATTATTTTCAACCAATTAAAATCATCAAAATCCATTTCAACCCCCCAACTAGTCTGTCGCCCGAAATATGCCCCATTCGCCACCCCTTAGGTACGCCTATGACCGCTGGCAAAGGGCACACCCCCCCCCCCCCCCCCCCCCCCCCCATTTTAAATTCCACCTGGGTAAAAATGTCTGAAATAAACCCTGCTTTGACCAATCGTCGGCCTTTAAACTCCGACAGAAGAAATAGCAAACTTTAAATAAGCAAATAAACAACTTTAGTATAATTAAAATACGTTTCATTTGTAAGAGTTTGTCGTGTGCTAAAACTATTAAACCATTGTTTAGGGAGAGCTTTAATTATGGACTATTGATACAACGTGCATTCTGGTTTGATTGTTGTATTTGAAATTTGCTCTAAATATATGTAATATATTTTTAAAATATGTTTTTACTTAAGTACCTACATTTAAAAGGGCAAATCATGTCAAGAAAGACATTTCTAGCGCATGCTAATATATTGCCACCATAATGGTTTTCGTTGAACATCTGTTATCTAGACGCTCTTTTGCTAACCCCGTTGCCGTCGACATAACAGAGCTGTACTGTACGATATTGATTAAGTGAAGAATTGGAAGCGATGATGGAATTTAAATTGTATGTCACTACTGAAGTGAGATAAATTATACGAGTTAAGAAAGCTCTAAATTTAAGATAGATATGTTTTAAATGTCGGGAATCAGCTAATGATATTTGCGTACAGGGAGATTGGACGTCCCAGGATTTGTGTGAGGGGCTTGAGAAGGTAGTGTGTGTGGAGGAGAGAAAGAGTATTTTGGAATTGCATCCTTACAATTAAGGATCGAATTCGAGTGTACGAGAATACGACCCTCTAAAAAGGTTACAAAGGAGGAGTATCTTTTGGATTAGCTTTATTACTTTAATATATAATTATTTTATAATTCAGAATTCAAAGTTTCTTGAAAGCCGCAAAATCAAGTTAGAAATGTTAAATACGCTATAAAATTCCAAACTTTTGAATTTTCTTATTGCAATAAATAAAAAACACAATATAAAGACAAATCTTTTAAAGTTATGATATGTTATAAGATCCCTAAATATGTCTTTATTAAAGATAAAATATGTAACATTTATTTCCCTTGAAAAATTAATTAAGACTGAAATTTTAATTCCTATTATTTAAACAGTTCATTTTACACAACATATTTAAAAAAAAAACAAACAATATATGTGTTTCTATAACGTTAAACTAAAAATATGAATGACATTTCTTATTCATATGACTGTATCAACTCAGAAGTTTAAACTAAAAATATGAATGACATTTTTTATTCATAATGACTGTATCAACTCAGAAGTTTGGGGGGGGGGGGCAGTAATTATTATAATTTTATTACAATTTTAAAAGTATGTTAACAAAAGAGTTGATATTGTTTTATTAAAATGTTGATGATCACGTTAAAGAACGTTTGTGTCATGAGTCTTCAATGAAATTTATTTGATATTAGAAACTTTGTACAAACTATATGTTAGTTAGATAATAAATGAAGTAAAAGTGTAATAATATAAACTCAAAGGTAAAGAGTAATAATCAAGTAACAATTTACTTTGCCATGAAAGTTGTGTAGTAATAGAAGTAGTCTCAACATAGTGACAACATCTTTCTACGCTAAGAGTACCAAAAAATCACTACCTACCATGAGGCCACTTCAGTATTTTAAATTTTGGCGGTTTATACCAGTGGTCCCCAATTGGCGTTCCGTGGACCTTCACCGGTCCGCATGCCTAACGCTGCCGCGCTGTACAAACACATTTTATCAAAAGAGACATAAAATACATTTATGAAAAAAGTACAGCAATGTATATTCACCCACCCCACCACATAACTTTTACAAGGCAAACCAAGGATGGCAGCCAGCAAGATCATTTATCGTATGTTAATTTTATTTCATCACATTATTTATCTCTCAATGTGTCTTCTTATTGAAAAGGCAATGTGTGTTTTTTTGGATACGACCTTGAATTTTGTGATGGATATGAAAATAGATCTCATTATGAATCAGAATATAGGTAATATTAAAACTGTTGTGTTTGTTATTTAGGAAGATAATTTACTAAATACTAGAAAATAGTCTCCTATCAAAAAACTCCTTTCAAAATTATCCTCAAAAAAAAAAAAAAACTCCTCTCAAAATTATCCTTACAAAAGTCCCTTCTCAAAAGACTGCTCTCAAACATCGGTGATACTGGAAACAAAAGACTGCTCTCAAACATCGGTGATACTGGAAACAAAAGACTGCTCTCAAACATCTGTGATACTGGAAACAAAAGACTGCTCTCAAACATCGGTGATACTGGAAACAAAAGACTGCTCTCAAACATCGGTGATACTGGAAACAAAAGACTGCTCTCAAACATCGGTGATACTGGAAACAAAAGACTGCTCTCAAACATCGGTGATACTGGAAACAAAAGACTGCTCTCAAACATCTGTGATACTGGAAACAAAAGACTGCTCTCAAACATCGGTGATACTGGAAACAAAAGACTGCTCTCAAACATCGGTGATACTGGAAACAAAAGACTGCTCTCAAACATCGGTGATACTGGAAACAAAAGACTGCTCTCAAACATCGGTGATACTGGAAACAACCATGTATTTATATAACATGACACTTGAACAGCACTCTGTATCAATAAACCATTACACTTGAACAAACAACTTTATTATTATAACATGACACTCGGACTATACACTGTTTTAATATAACATAGGTCTTGACCAACACACTGTATTAGTCTAACTTAGCACTTGACCAACACACAGTATTATTTTGACGTTGCACATGAACAGCTCACTGCATTAATATAACGTGACTGTTTCAGTTCTCAACAACGTTATTTTTAGACAAACATCAAGGTTTCGTTTATTTAACATACGAAAATACCATTTTATTTTATATATTTTTACAAAAATGTCTCCTTTTAAACAATAAATACAATCAACATTAATTTTTTTTTGCATCCACTGATTTATCTAAACCTAAGATGTCTCAAGTGGTTCATATTGATTAGTTGAGTAGATTTCTACACCATGTCTGAACATTCTCTTGATCAATCCACTGATTTACCAAAACCTAAGATGCCACAACAATATTTCATATTGATTAGAAAATGATAATAGTAATAATAATTAATTGTGTTTGAAAATCCCGCTTCATCTCCAAAGGCTCGAAGTGCGGTAAAAAGTCAACCATATGAAAAGAGAAATGAAACAAATCTATATTATATCACAGTGTAATAAAAATACGAGACTGACCATTTAAAGTCGTTCATACCTTGCAACCATAAACAATAACAAAAGCTAATATACATCTAGAAGATAGTAGCAAGCTGGAAAAAGATGGTAGACACTACCTCCCCAGCAGGTGTTATAGATGTGTTTTAAAATATGTATTGATAGACGCCAGTGTGTGGCTCTTTCTAACAGCGAAAGGAAGTGTGTTCCAAATTGTTTGACATGCTAATGCAAAAGTTCGCGTTCCGTAAGTTTGCCACTATCAGATGAGTGGAGTTGTCTAGTGGGTACATAAGTCGTCATGAGCGCTTTGAGATAGGAGTTGCTAGCTCATGCAAGTAGTGGTAGCACATACTTGCAATTTGTACTCTATGCGAGCCACTGTATCTCTCTCAGAAGTGCTTTAGGATGGTCAAAAATGCGTTTGCGAAGACCAATGCGATTTGCATTATTATTTGCCTTTTTAATTTTATCCAGGAGCGTAGGTGGAAAACCCACAATAAGAGCATTTTTGTTGTCCATAAATTAAGGCAAACATCAGTCTGTTTGTTGCATCAAACGTTAAGAAAGTTCTGATAGGACTAATTCTTTGCAGCTCTAGAAAAAAGCCTTCCATAGCATGTTAATGTGATTTTCCATAGTTAGTGTTCTGTGTAAGCAGACACCCAGGTTTTGTACTGTTTGCGAAAAATCAATCTGTATGCCCAAGAGAGTAAGGGATGATGTGGGTAGATTGCTACACCATGTCTGAACATTCTTTTGATGCATCCAGTGAGTTACCTAAACCTAAGATGTCCCAAGTTGTTCATATATATTAGTTCAGTAGATTTCTACCCCATTGATAAACATATTTAATTGTTGTAAATTTTAGTTTGGTTAATCTTAAATAAAGAAATATTTATTTACAAACTTAAAGAATGTTTCCCCACCTTTTACTTCATTTCTTATTTATTTTTGTCGTTGTATAATTTTATCGATCAATAAGGGATGCAATGGAAACCTTGTTTTTGTTTTATTATAAGAATGTGGTCCATTTAGATAGAAAATCATTAACTATTGACATCAACATTTCACACAGCTTGTGTCATTGTATACTGACATTGAAAACAAATATGGCTGCTTGTTGTTTAAATAGAAACTATGTTTTATAAGAATGATATGCGAATAATGTTTACATATGTATGATAAAGGAATCATGTTAAATAACTATTATATGGATATCATGGTGACATAAATATGATATAGGAACCTTGTTTACATAAGCATAATTTCTCTGCCTACTTATTAGCATCCATCACATTAAGATAGTTTCTATGGCTGATAATTAATCTAACACTACCCATGGTCTTTGTGAACATTTCCCCTTTACCAGCCAACTATAAAACGCATTACTTGAACTGATTCCTGATATCTTTCCCACACTGTCCAAACTGCTGTCTCCCAGCCTCTCAAGCTATCCTATATACGTTCATTTTTTAAAATGTCTTTCAACCTGACAAGGTACGAACTCTTTTAACAAGATCATTCATAAACGATAGTTTAATTTTATTTATCAAAGAAATGTTGTCTTTACATTTTTCAATTGTTCATTTTAATTTATGTTTGCATTCCTAAGTTGAAGGGATTAAATTCGTTAAGAATCTCCTGTAACGTATTTCACTGACGTTTGTATATCGCTCCAGTGCTAGTTATTTTGTTCGCACTTTACAGTAAATGTATCAACTATGTTGAGCTTTCATAATTTCATAACTACATATTTATATATAAAGTGATTCTCCGCCTATACAGCTATCAAATCAATATACAGAAGTCACTTGTAATGAGAGCGGGATATAATAAAATTTGATCATGCTAAAACACTTCTGAGAGATTTGCATGAGCTGTCGATCCACGCTCGCATAGAGTATAAAATTGCAACTCTGCGCTACCGCTGCTTGCATGACCTCGCGCCATCCTATCTCGAAACGCTCTTTACGAATTATGTACCCACTAGACAACTCCACTCATCTGATAGTGGCAAACTCTCGATTTATCGTGTTCGCCTTGAGACTTAAGGAAGGCGCTCTTTCACCATTTCCGGCCAAACAATTTGGAACACACTTCCTGTCGCTGTCAGAAACAACCACACTCTTGCGTCTATCAATACATATTTCAAAACATATCTATTTCGCAAAGACCTTTTCGGGTGATTTTGTCTACTTTCTTTTTCAGCTTGCTTTATCTTCTAGTTGCATTTTCTTGTATTGTGTATGATTGCAAGGGATGAACGACTTTAAATGGCTATTCTTGTATGTGGGATAAAGCGTGATTTTCAAATAAAAGTCATTATTATTATTATTATTACTAATCAATATGTAATATAGTTAAGACATCTTAGTTTAGATAAATCAGTGCAGCCATCAAACGGATGTTCATACAGCATGTAGAAGTGTGTGCACTAACCAATAGGAACTACTTGGGACAGCTGAAATTTAGGTCAATCAGTTAATGCATTAAAATAATGTTTTAGGTTTAGGTCAATCAGTGGATGCAAAAACATTTTAATGTGAATTATATTTATTGTTTAAAAGGAGACATTTTTAAAATAAATAAAGTAAAATTGTATGTTATTATGTTAATTAAACAAAACCTTGATGTTTATCTGATGATTACATTGTTGAGAACTGAAGAGTCACATTATATTAATGAACTGGGGCTGTTCAAGTGCTACGTCATTTTAATACTGTGTGTTATTCAAGTGCTAAGTTAAACTAATACAGTGTGTTGTTTAAGATATTTGGTATATTAAAACAAACAGTATATAGTTCAAGTGTCATTGCTATATTAATAAGGTTTTTTATCCAAGTGTTATTATATATTAATACAGTGTTGTTCAAGTGTCACGTTGTATTAATGCAATGCCTTGTTCAATTGTCACGTTATATTAATATACTGCGTTGTTTAATTGGCGCGTTATATTAATGCAATGCCTTGTTCAAGTGTCACGTTATACAAAACTATTGTTGTTTCCAGTATCACCGATTTTTTAGAGGAGTCTTTTGGGGGTGAGACTTATGTGAGGAGAATTGTTCCTCGTATTTAAACTCTCTTCCTAAATAAAAAATGAAACATTTTAATATTCCCTATATTCTGATTCATAATGAGATCGAGTTTCATATTCATTGCAAAATTCATTGTCTTATCCATAAAAACACATATTGCCTTTTCCATAAGAAGACATATTGATAGATACATAACGTGATAAATAAAATTAACATAAGGGTATATAGATTGATTGAATATAACCAAGGCAATATATTATTATAAATGTTTGTCATAAAATAAATGAAGTTCATGCTCATCGGTTATCTGGACGCGTTTTTGCTAACCCCGTTGCCATCGACATAACAGAGCTGTACTGTACGATATTGATTAAGTCAAGAATTAGAAGCGATTGTGAAACTTAAATTGTTTACTACTACTAAAGTGGGACAAATTATACTAATTAAAATATTTCTAATTGAAAGATAGATACGTTTGAAATGTGGGGGATCATCTAATAATATATGCATACTGGGAGAATGGACGTCCAAGTACTTGGTTGATGGGGTTAGAACGTTTGTATGTTTGGAAGAGAGATTGAGTATTTTCGATTTGCATCCTGACACATAAGGATAGCATTTGAGCGTACGAGAATCCGCCCTTTTAGAGAGAGGGAATTTAACAAACATCATGTTGATCCGCTTTTTTAATTTATATATACATTTTTTTATAATTTAAAGTCAAAGTTTCTTAAAGCCTGATACATCAAGTAATAAAAATAAAATACGCGATAAAATTCCGTAATTTTGTTATTTTCTTAGTTCTCTAATTGTAAAAATATATTGGTAAAACAAATCTTTAAAAGTGATTATGTGCCATAATATTCTAAAATATGTCTTTAGTAAAAATAAAATATGTCACATTTATTTCCTCTGAAAACGTATTTATGAATGAAATTTTCATTCCCATTATTTAAACATTTTATTTAAAGAACATCATTTTAAAAAAAAAAAATATGTATTTTTATAATATGAAAACTAAAAATATGAATGACTTTTTTTATTCCTACGACTGTAACAGCTCAGAAGATATTGACACAATTTGTTCGTGTCTTATTAATCTATTTTAAAGTTTTATTGCAGTTCAACACGTTTTATAATTAGTTAATTAAACTCAATTCTGACTGCTACTATTTATATGTACCTGTCTTCTGTCATTTTATTACTAGCTTATTTTGAAATGTGTTTTGTTTGTTTGTACTTTTGAAGGCCTGTGCCGAAACGTTTACTTATGTATAATGTATAATTATTATTAAAGCATCCTTATATTGTTCTATTGACACAATTTGTTCGTGTCTTATTAATCTATTTTAAAGCTTTATTGCAGTCAAACACGTTTTATAATTCAATGATCAAGTTAAAGAACGTTTGTGTCATGAGTCATCCATGAAATTTATTTGATATTAGAAACTATTGTACAAACTATATGTTAGTTAGATAATACATGAAGTAAAAGTGTAATAATATAAACTCAAAGGTAAAGAGTAATAATCAAGTAACAACTTACATTGCCAGGAGTGTTGTGTAGTAGTAGTTGTAGTCTCAACATAGTGTTAAAATCTTTCTACGCTACATGACCTAAAAAATTTCATCCTTACCATAAAGTCACTGCAGTATTTGAAATTTTGGCTGGTTATACCACCTGTAGCTAGTTTAAATGTTCAATGCAATGGAAATTGTGCAATATAAAGAAAAAAAAAATAGTTCTTTTTTAAGAAAGTGAAAGGGATTTCAATGGGAAGTGGTGAAGATATATTTTAATCACCAGCAAAAGGACAGGACCTAAGAAATCTTGGTCAAACAGTAATATAAAAATATGAGAAACAACTTGATGCGATGAACATAGTATTAAATGCTAATAAAGAATATGGAAAAATATATTTAACTACACATAATGGACCAATAAATGCTGCGAAAACAATTTCTTCAAACACTTTAATTGTTAACAACAGAGGGTGAGGTAATCCCTGTTTTAAGTCTGTACGTAAAATTCATTTAGGAAATAGTTTTCCAGACTATGTTATGTGGCCATCAAACTGTTCATTATTTCTTTAGTCTTTGCTACCATCAGCTTTGTACAGTACTAGGTTATGTGTCTATCAACATTTGTATTATTTCCTTTTCTTCTCGAACATCCACTTCACCAAAATTGTATTTATGAACAACTGAAAAAACTTTGGGAGACAGTACAGCCTCAGATTGGGAGACAGTACAGCCTCAGAGTANCTGTCATTTTATTACTAGCTTATTTTGAAATGTGTTTTGTTTGTTTGTACTTTTGAAGGCCTGTGCCGAAACGTTTACTTATGTATAATGTATAATTATTATTAAAGCATCCTTATATTGTTCTATTGACACAATTTGTTCGTGTCTTATTAATCTATTTTAAAGCTTTATTGCAGTCAAACACGTTTTATAATTCAATGATCAAGTTAAAGAACGTTTGTGTCATGAGTCATCCATGAAATTTATTTGATATTAGAAACTATTGTACAAACTATATGTTAGTTAGATAATACATGAAGTAAAAGTGTAATAATATAAACTCAAAGGTAAAGAGTAATAATCAAGTAACAACTTACATTGCCAGGAGTGTTGTGTAGTAGTAGTTGTAGTCTCAACATAGTGTTAAAATCTTTCTACGCTACATGACCTAAAAAATTTCATCCTTACCATAAAGTCACTGCAGTATTTGAAATTTTGGCTGGTTATACCACCTGTAGCTAGTTTAAATGTTCAATGCAATGGAAATTGTGCAATATAAAGAAAAAAAAACTAAAAAATTTCATCCTTACCATAAAGTCACTGCAGTATTTGAAATTTTGGCTGGTTATACCACCTGTAGCTAGTTTAAATGTTCAATGCAATGGAAATTGTGCAATATAAAGAAAAAAAATTAGTTATTTTTTAAGAAAGTGAAAGGGATTTCAATGGGAAGTGGTGAAGATATATTTTAATCACCAGCAAAAGGACAGGACCTAAGAAATCTTGGTCAAACAGTAATATCAGAATATAAGAAACAACTTGATGCAATGAACATAGTATTAAATGCTAATAAAGAATATGGAAAAATATATTTAACTACACATAATGGACCAATAAATGCTTCGAAAACAATTTCTTCAAACACTTTAATTGTTAACAACAGAGGGTGAGGTAATCCCTGTTTTAAGTCTGTACGTAAAATTCATTTAGGAAATAGTTTTCCAGACTTTGTTATGTGGCCATCAAACTGTTCATTATTTCTTTAGTCTTTGCTACCATCAGCTTTGTACAGTACTAGGTTATGTGTCTATCAACATTTGTATTATTTCCTTTTCTTCTCGAACATCCACTTCACCAAAATTGTATTTATGAACAACTGAAAAAACTTTGGGAGACAGTACAGCCTCAGATTGGGAGACAGTACAGCCTCAGAGTACTTCATGTTCAAGTAGATGGAAAGAATCCCATTTTCTAATGAAAGATTTTCAAAAAGGCAAACTTGTTTTATTTGAATGCCTCTTTTGTTTAGTAAAAATTGTAGAAATGAGGATGACACTTTGCGGGGCCCTTGTGTTGCAGATTATAAAACCTAGATTTAAATAATGCTCTTGAAAACACATCAACATCAATACTTGTCTTGACAATATCTCTTTGTCTTTTTTTTTGTAATATCTCCATTTTAATATTTTCATTTTTGTAGCATATTCAAAGTGATTTGACTTCCTTGGACCCCTGCTAATTTTCGTGTGTGCCCCTACATTCAAAATTATAAGTTACATTTTAATGACTTTTTTGTCTCAATTCCTCAGCCTTTTCTGATGGCCTTTACTATAGTGCCACCTTATTACTGCATTGTTTAAATAAACTGTAATATTTAATTATATTTTATTTTTAAATAAGACGCCCTCGTATCAATTGTTATCTTCATTTAAAATGCAGTTTCATGGTCAAAAGACTCTGTTCAAACTCCACAGATTTGAATACATGATGCTCACTGGCAAAGACTTGATGAGACATTGACACGAAATTATTTAATACGCTTAAAGTGTCTTCTGTTGTAAAAATAAGTCAAACACCTATTGAATCTGGTGCATTTTATGTATGTAAAACAACTATATATATATATATATATATATATATATATATATATATATATATATACACATACACACATCACAATTTGATTAATTAATTTTCGTATGTATTTATTTAATATTTTTTTTTTTTGGGGGGGGGGGGTTGGGTGGAGGTTGTAAAAGTAATTAAAATATATACGTTTTAACATAACCTGAAACTTGAGCAACGCACACAGGACTAATCAAGAATTGATGACGTCATTAAGTGACTTTTATGTTAAATTGTTATGCATCATACGCTACCGATTCTTGTCCAATAATATTGAGTTAAGAATTAATTTTTTAAAATACATGTTTAAAAACGATTTCTATCCAATGTTTGTAACTATGCTTAATGAGATGATAAATGAACATCATTTATTTTATAACAAACATTTATAACAATATATTGCCTTAGTTATATTCAATCAATCTATATACCTTTATGTTAATTGTATTTATCACGTTATGTATCTATCAATGTGTCTTCTTATGGAAAAGGCAACGTGTGTTTTTATGGATAAGACAATGAATTTTGTAATGAATATGAAACTCGATCTCATTATGAATCAGAATATAGGGAATGTTAAAATATTTCATTTTTTATTTAGGAATAGAGTTGAAATACGAGGAACAATTCTCCTCACATAAGTCTCCCCCCAAAAGACTCCTCTAAAAAATCGGTGATACTGGAAACAACAATAGTTTTGTATAACGTGACACTTGAACAAGGCATTGCATTAATATAACGTGCCAATTAAACAACGCAGTATATTAATATAACGTGACAATTGAACAAGGCATTGCATTAATACAACGTGACACTTGAACAACACTCTGTATTAATATATAATAACACTTGGATAAAAAACGTTATTAATATAGCAATGACACTTGAACTATATACTGTTTGTTTTAATATTTCAAATATCTTGAACAACACACTGTATTAGTTTAACTTAGCACTTGAATAACACACAGTATTAAAATGACGTAGCACTTGAACAGCTCACTGTATTAATATAACGTGACTCTTCAGTTCTCAACAATTTAATCATCAGATAAACATCAAGGTTTTGTTTAATTAACATAATAAAATACAATTTTACTTTAGTTATTTTAAAAATGTCTCCTTTTAAACAATGAATACAAGGCACATTAAAATGTTTTTGCATCCATTGATTTACCTAAGCCTAAAACATTATTTTAATGCATTAACTGATTGACCTAAATTTCAGCTGTCCCAAGTAGTTCCTATTGGTTAGTGCACATACTTCTACATGCTGTATGAACATCCGTTTGATGGCTGAACTGATTTATCTAAACTAAGATGTCTTAAGAATATTACATATTGATTAGGAATAATAATAATAATAATAAATTTTATTTGAAAATCACGCTTTATCCCACATACAAGAATACCCATTTAAAGTCGTTCATCCCTTGCAATCATACACAATACAAGAAAATGCAACTAGAAGATAATAGCTAAAATAAAAACTAAAATGTACAACAATTAAATATGTTTATCATTGGTGTAGAAATGTACTGAACTAATCAATATGCACAACTTAGGACATCTTAGGTTTAGGTAACTCACTGGATGTATTAAAAGAATGCCCAGACATGGGGTAGAAATCTACCCACATCATCCCTTACTCTCTTGGGCATACAGATTGATTTTCGCAAACAGTACAAAACCTGGGTGTCTACTTACATAGAACACTAACTAAGGAAAATCACATGAACATGCTATGCAAGGCTTTTTTCTAGAGCTGCAAAGAATTAGTCCTGTCAGAACTTTCTTAACGTTTGATGCAACAAACAGACTGATGTTTGCCTTCATTTATGGACAACAAAAATGCTCTTATTGTGGGTTTTCCACCTACGCTCCTGGATAAAATTAAAAAGGCAAAGAATAATGTGGATCGCATTGGTCTTCGCAAACGCAATTTTGACCATGCTAAAGCACTTCTGAGAGAGATACAGTGGCTCGCATAGAGTACAAAATTGCAAGTCTGTGCTACCACTACTTGCATGAGCTAGCAACTCCTATCTCAAAGCGCTCATGACGACTTATGTACCCACTAGACAACTCCACTCATCTGATTGTGGCAAACTTACGGAACGCGCACTTTTGCATTAGCCTGTCAAACAATTTGGAACACACTTCCTTTCGCTGTCAGAAAGAGCAACACACACTGGCGTCTATCAATACATATTTTAAAACACATCTATTTCGCAAAGACCTGCTGGGAAGGTAGTGTCTACCATCTTTTTCCAGCTTGCTACTATCTTCGAGATGTATATTAGCCTGTGTTATTGTTTATGGTTGCAAGGTATGAACGACTTTAAATGGTCAGTCTCCTATTTTTATTTCACTATTATATAATATAGATTTGTTTCATTTCTCTTTTCATATGCTTGACTTTTTACCGCACTTCGAGCCTTTGTAGATGAAGCGGGATTTTCAAACACAATTAATTATTATTACTATTACCATTTTCTAATCAATATGAAATATATTTGTGGCATCTTAGGTTTTGGTAAATCAGTGGATTTATCAAGAGAATGTTCAGACATGGTGTAGAAATCTACTCAACTAATCAATATGAACCACTTGAGACATCTTAGGTTTAGGTAAATCATTGCTGGCAAAAAAAAAATTAATGTTGATTGTATTTATTGTTTAAAAGTAGACATTTTTGTAAACATATATTAAATAAAATGGTATTTTCGTAAGTTAAATAAACGAAACCTTGATGTTTGTCTAAAAATAACGTTGTTGAGAACTGAACCTGTCACGTTATATTAATACAGTGAGATGTTCATGTGCATCGTCAAAATAATACTGTGTGTTGGTCAAGTGCTAAGTTAGACTAATACAGTGTGTTGGTCAAGATCCATGTTATATTAAAACAGTGTATAGTTCGAGTGTCATGTTATAATAAATACGTTTTTTGTTCAAGTGTAATGGTATATTGATACAGAGTGCTGTTCAAGTGTCACGTTATATAAATACATGGTTGTTTCCAGTATCACCGATGTTTGAGAGCAGTTTTTTGTTTCCAGTATCACCGATGTTTGAGAGCAGTCTTTTGTTTCCAGTATCACCGATGTTTGACAGCAGTCTTTTGAGAAGGGACTTTTGTGAGGATAATTTTGAGAGGAGTTTTTGTTTTGAGAGGAGAATTTTGAAAGGAGTCTTTTGATGGGAGACTTTTTTCTCGTATTTAGTAAACTATCTTCCTAAATAGCAAACACAACAGTTTTAATATTACCTATATTCTGATTCCTAATGAGATCGAGTTCTGTTGACACTATTTGTTCGTGTCTTATTAATGTATTTCTATATTTTTTTCTGTTTTAGGTAGGATATGTATATTGATATTATGTAAATTTAATTTATACTTATTTAAATGTGTTTTGTTTGTTTGTACTGATGAAGGCATGAGCCGAAACGTTTAATTGTGTATAATGTATAATTATTATTAAAGCTAACCCATATTGTTCTATTGACACTATTTGTTCGTGTCTTATTAATCTCTTAAAAATAAACAGCGTTTTTCAAACATGTATTTTTTAAAATTTATTCTTAACTCAATAGACTTGGACAGGAATCGGTAGCGTATGATGCATATTAATTTAACACGAAAATCACCATATGACGGCATCAATTCTTGATTAGTTCTGTATTTAATTAATTAAATTATGATGTGTATATAAATAAATATTATATCATATATATAAAATGCACTTGATTCAAAAGGTTCTTGATATACTTTGACAACAGACGACACTTCAAGCGTAGTAATTAATATCGTTTCAATGTCTCATCAAGCCTTTGCATGTGAGCATCTTGTATTCAAATCTGTGGAGTTTGAACAGAGTCTTTTGACAATAAAACTGCAAAAACAATTGAAGATAACAATTTATACAAGGGCGTCTTATTTAAAACTAAAATATAATTAAATATTAGATGTCATTAAAATGTAACTTATAATTTTGAATGCCGGTGCACACAGGAAAAGTAGCAGGGGTCCCAGGAACTCAAATCCCTTTGACTATGCTACAAAAAGGAAAATATTGACTAGAAGATATAATTAAACAAAAGGACAAAGAGATATTGTCAAGACAAGTATTGATAATGAGATGTTGTCAAGAGTATTATTGAAAAATAGGTTTTATAATCTGAAACACAAGGGCCCTGCAAAGTGCCAACTTCACATCTACAATTTTTACTATGCAAAATATGCATTCAAATAACACAAGTTTTCCTTTTTGTAAATCTTTCAACAGAAAATGGGATTCGTACTATCTACTTGAACATGAAGGACTCTGAGGCTGTACTGTCTCCCAAAGTTGTTTTAGTCGTTCATAAATGCAATTAGGGTGAAGCTGATGGAGGAGAAGAAAAAGAAATAATACGCAAGTTGATAGACACATAACCGAGTATTGTACAAAGCTGATGGTAGCGAAGACTAAAGAAATAATGAACAGTTTGATGGACACATAACAAAGTCTGGAAAACTATTTCCTTAATCCTATTGAATTTTACTTACATACTTAAAAATGGGATTATCTCTCTGTCTCTCTCTCTCTCTCTCTCTCTCTCTCTCTCTCTCTGTTGTTAACAATTAAAGTGTTTGAAGAAATTGTTTTAGCAGCATTTGATGGTCAATTATGTGTAATTAAATATATATTTTTTTCCATATTTTATAATAGCATTAAATACTATGTTCATTGCATCTCATATTCTGATATTAAAGTTTGATCACGATTTCTTAAGTCCAGTCCATTGGCTGGTGATTAAAATATAGCTTCACCATTTCCCATTGAAATCCCTTTAATTTTCTTAAATAAGAATTGATTTATTCTTCTTTATATTGGGCAATTTCACTTGTATTGAAAATTTAAACCAGCTACAGGTGGTGTAAACCAGTGGTTCACAAACGTTTAAGTTTGGCTCACCGGTGAACAAGTTTCGAAATTTTACCAGGGACCGGTGCATGATTTATTTTTATACCTTTATTTCTATTTGACAATACATATTTATGTTATGGGGACCGGCAGCGTTAGGCATGCGGACCGGTGAAGGTCCACGGGCCGCCATTTGGGGATCACTGGTAGAAAACGCCAAAATTTCAAATACTGCAATGACCTCATGGTAGGTAGTGATTTTTTGGTACTCTTAGCGTAGAAAGATGTTGACACTATGTTGAGTCTACTTCTACTACTACACAACTTTCCCGGCAATGTAAGTTGTTACTTGATTATTACTCTTTACATTTGAGTTTATTTTATTACCCTTTTACTTCCTTTATTATCTAACTAACATATAGTTTGTACAAAGTTTCTAATATAAAATAAATTTCATGGATGACTCATGACACAAACGTTCTTTAACGTGATCATCAACATTTTTATAAAACAAGATCAACTCTTTTTATAACACACTCTTTAAATTGTAATAAAATTATAAAAATTTCTGCCCCCCCCCCCCCCCCCCAACTTCTGAGTTGATACAGTCATATGAATAAAAAATGTCATTCATATTTTTAGTTTTCATATTATAGAAATATGTATATTGTTGGGTTTTTTTTTGTTTTTTTAAATATGTTGTTAAAATAAAATGTTTTAATAAAGGAATTAAAATTTAAGTCTTAAATTATTTTATCAGGGGAAATAAATGTTACATATTTTAACTTTAAAAAAAGACATCTTAAGGGATCTTATGGCATATTATAACTTTTAAACATTTGTGTTTAAATTGTGTTTTTTTATTAATGTAAAAAGAAAATAGCAAAAGTTTGGAATTTTATAGCGTATTTTAACATTTCTAACTTAATTTTGCGGCTTTTAAAACACTTTGAATTTTGAATTATAAAAGGATTATATATTTAAGTAATAAAGCTTAACTAATTGGTGCATCATTATTATAACACTTTCAGAGAGGCGCATTATCGTACGCACGAATTCGATCCTTACTTGTAAGGATACAATTCCAAAATACACTGTCTCTTTTCCACACACACTACATTCCCAACCCCCTCACACATATCCTGGGACGTCCTAACTCCATGTACGCAAATATTTTTAGCTGATCCCCGACACTTAAAACGTATCTATCTTTAAATTAGAGCTTTTTTAACTCGTATAATTTATCCCACTTCAGTAGTGATATACAATTTAAATTCCTTCATCGCTTCCAATTCTTGACTTAATCAATATCGTACAGTACAGCTCTGTTATGTCGACGGCAACGGGGTTAGAAAAAAGCGTCCAGATAACCGATGTTCAACGAAAACCATTATGGCAGAAATATATTAGCATGCCCTAGAAATTTCTTTCTTGCCATGATATGCCCTTTTAAATGCAGGTACTTAAGTAAAAACATATTTTAAAAATATATTACATATATTTAGAGCAAATTTCAAATAAAACAATCAAATGCACTTTGTATCAATATTCCATAATTAAAGCTCTCTCTAAACAGTGGTTTAATAGTTTTAGCACACGACAAACTCTTACAAATGAAACTTATTTTTAATTATGCCAAATGTGTTTATTTGTTTATTTAAAGTTTGCTATTTCTTCTTTCGGTGTTTAAAGGCCGACGATTGGTCAAGGCAGTGTTTATTTCAGACATTTTCCTCAGGGGGAATTTCAAATGTTCAGGGTGAGAGAGGGATGTGCCATTTGCCAGCGTAACTAAGGGGTTGCAGATGGGGCATATTTCCGGGCGACGGACTAGTTGAGGGGTTGAAATGGATTTTGATGATTTTAATTGGTTGAAAATGATTAGTTCGATTTGAGAAGTAAACATGAATGGTGTCCCTTTGGCCAAAACTCTGTAGATTCACACCTGCTAGTGGTGACGATATCATGTGGATGGAGTGGTCCACAGAGCTGTCCCTTTTTCTCTATATGCTAGTGTTGAATTTTTGAACCATCTCAGATTTTTTAACTTGAAGGGTTGGAAGGCAAAAATAGTTCCCAGCAGAACTAATAGTAGGTGCGACACTAGGCGGTGCATCTATATAAACCAAAATCTTGGATCATTTTCATCGAGAAAAAGGGCTGCAATTTGGGACACCGATGAATTTTGAATTTTGGAGGGGTCTGAGGAGCTTGCTCTCCAGAACTTGTTTGGTTCTATTAAAGTCAAAAGGAGTATTTTTGTGTATAATTGACTTCAGTGGTTTTATTTGACTTTTTTAACTGTTGATGACAGTATAAGGTTTTGTAGGGTGCATTATTGCGCCAAGTGCCATACATAAACTGAATTCACTCAGTTTTTGACGTGCCAAAGAGTAATCCTTTGGCACACGGTTATCATCAACCCCATACTGTACAATTGATCAGCTGGAGTAACGGGGTCTTTCATGTAAACAACAGGGTCTTTCATGTCAACAACGGGGTCTTTCATGTCAACAACTTCTTCAAATGTAAACAAATCCAAAAGGTGTCATGGCGACCCCCACGTTCCCGCCACTTGCACCAGCAAGAACTCGTCATTACTAGGCGCGTGAAACTAGCCAGTGTACATCAAACACACAGCCGACTGTCACAAGTACAGTTCTCTCGTAGCAAGCAAGATACGACTAATGCCTAAAAAAATTGCATAATGCTAAAAAGAAGTATCGTTCACTAATTTCCCTCCACTGCTCTAATAACCCAAACAACCGTTAAAGTACACTACAATGGTACTATTGCCTCTAAGTGCCTCGGCATTTATGAGATGCTGTTTACGATTCAGCCATGTCCGCCTACTTTAAAATGGAGCATACAAATAATGACTGGTACACGGCACATTGGAATGTGATGGAACCCGTAATCGAGGGGAAGAGAAGAGCCCTACTTGCCTATCGGTCTGCACCTTGTGCTAGTACACTTCAGGCTCTCCGAACAGCAAACACAAAAATCACAAAAGACGACCCGCTACAGTGCCATCACTTAGTGGCTTGACCTTCTGACCCGCTACTGTGCCAACACTTATTGGCTTGACCTTCTGAACCGCTACTGTGGCAACACTTATTGGCTTGACCTTCTGACCCACTACTGTGCCAACACTTATTGGCTTGACCTTCGCAACTCTATAAAACCGGCTTTCGACAACGGTGTTGCAAGGAGTATGCACGAGGGCATCAAGTATGTACGAGGGCATCAAGAGGGCATTATAACATCCCTCTTCAAAAATAGCACCACTCAAATCCAAGACGTGTCACATTATCCAGCACACAAACGACCAACTCCGGCGTTGGGTAGAGCATTAACTTGAAATATACTCAACAATGAATTTGGTCACATAGACCGCTCTGTATAATATTCACGTGTTGTCGGTGATGGATGAAATGGATGAAGAGCCAATTATACAGGAGCTCCAAAAAGCGATTGATTACCTTGCTAATGTGAATACAAATGGCATTGACGGCATTCCAATGGCAGTCATCAAAATAGAAAAAGCTACTCTAATTCAGCCCTATAATGAGCTCTTCTGTCTGTGTTGGGAAACAAGTCACATTCCACAGGCCATGAGCGACGCCAACATCGTAACATTGTACACAAATAAAGAGGACCGAAGTGATTGCAATAGCTACCGAGGAATTTCTCTACTTGGCCTTGTTTGAAATATTTTTGCCCATGTATCCTTTAAATGATTACAGAGTCTGGCGAACCGCATCTACCCAGAGTCCCAGTGTGGCTTCTGGAGTTGGCGCTCAACAATGGACATGATATTTTCGTTAAACAAAGTGTAGTAGAAATGTCGTGAACAGCATATGCCTCTTTATATTGTTTTCATAGACCTGACCAAGGCATTTGACTTGGTAAGTCGGAGAGGCCTTTTCAGTATCATTCAAAGAATAGGTTCTCCTCCACGACTGCACACAATCATAAAACCATTTTGCAATAACATGCACAGCACTGTAACATTCAATGCCACTGTCTCTCAGTTATTCCCAGTTAGCAGCGGAGTAAAACAGGGTTGTGTGCTGGCACTAACGCCCTTCTCCATTTTCTTCTCGATGCTCCTTCAATATAGCTTAATATAGCATACACTAATTTGCTATAATTTACACTAACTATTAAGTTAATACGTTATTTCATTAAATAATGTTTGTTTGTTTTTTTGTTTACTGAAAATTCAAATATTGTTCATTGTAACTTGTTTTCTTTTCTTTATTTAAAACAAAATATATATATTAAATTTAAAAAAAAAATAAATAAATTTCAAAGATAGCTGTAGCTGCTTTACTACCAATTTAAAAAATCGCTTTCGTTTTTATTTAAAAAGTTTATTACATACAATTGAGTATCATCTTAGAGGTGTTAATTTTATTTTTGTAATAAATGTGTTATTTGTAAAACCATTTTAACAATGAACATTTAGACTTCAAAAGAAAATAACATAAACTTTACTTGCATAAAATAATTACTTTTTACTAAACTAAACAGTTTTCAATTTAAGGCAAATTTATATTACAGTGTTTCCAAAAATGTCACAAATATATCGCCATCCGATTTATTTTTACAAGTAGCATTGCACTTGAAATCGATCCGTAATAGTAATTAGTAATAGCGATTGTAAACCAGGAAGCCCAAAAAATCCTATCTAAAGCAGTCAAAGCCCCCTCCACCAATCCCTTCTCAATCGTATGTCATATGTGTCCCTTTTTTAAGTAGCGAGAATCCCCAATGCGTTGCATTGCCACTCCAAGAAATGATGTGTTTTAAAGTTTTTTATGACGTTTTTGAAATACTTTTAATAAAGACAACATTTTTGGTTTTGTGCGTATACAAATAAATTATAACTTTTTTCGATACGTGCTAGGCATCATGCAGCTGTACAAATGAGAAGCGTGAATTTTCAAAATTTCTTCGACGCACTTCTATTGATTGATCCAAACATGCATTAGATCTGTTCGAGATTAAATTTATATAACTCAATTATGAAAAACCAAATAGGGCCCTGGCCCCAAGAGGAATATTTTAAAATGAGTGTATCAATTTAGAAACCTTTGCAGTTATGTGAACAACGCCTTAACAAAGGATTTTTTTTTCTTCAATCGTATGAATCGTATGTGAACACATACGCGAATTTAGTGTAGCTCATGAAAAAGTTATTAAAAAATACGAATTTAGGGCCCATCGCACTAAACGCATTATTATAAAATGTTTGTACTAATGTTAAAATGTACTTATTACGTCACACACAAACTGACATTTCCTTTTTTTCGTATGTGATTCAATTTTATAAACCCAAGCAGTAGTTCTCTTCGAAATAATATTTATAAAACTTACATTAGAAAAACAGCGACATTTTTCCCCCCAGCCCAAACGGAACATTGTAAATTAGATAGAGCCCACCAAACATTTGCAGCGTGAACTTCCCTTCTAGTAAAGTTACTTGACAAAACATGAACTCAAGTAATGCACATTTAAGAATCCCAATATTTGCTACACCCCTTCTCCAATGATGCGTCACTGCTCGTATTTGCCTATAAATATCGTACTGGCCGATCGCGTCTTACATCTCTTGTTCTCTGTGTTTAACTTTTTTTTGTTTCACAATTTTAAAGACGTGTATGCCACTTTATTAAAATACATTGACATACTAATAAGGATCTACATTTTTTTAATAATAGTTAGTTCATTAAAAAACATGTGCTATCTGTTTTTACATTATATTTCATCAGAAAAACATGACATTTAAAGTAGGATAGGTTTAAATTATGACTTGTAGGCAGACGACATGCTTTTTTGTTATAAATACTTAGCTCATATTTATTAAAATAATTTCTCACCTGCTTTTCTCATTTTAATATCAAGATAATAAAAAAAAATATATAAAAAAACTCTCCTTCCATATGCACTCATTTTTCATGTTAATTTATATATTATTTGTTTTATTAAAATCCAGTCGAAAGATGAGATCAACGGTTTTGTGAGCTCGCATTTCGATTGTCATGACAAATCCTTTTTTATTTTGTTCAAATTTTAGAAAAAAAAAAATTATTTTTACCACTTCGTCAATTCTGTGGATTTAGTTTAAAATATTTTTAAATACAGCAATATATAAACTTATTATTTAGCTGATAAAATGTATAGTACTTTTCAATTCCACGTAACAAAATTATTTCTACGGAAATTTGGAAATGTATACTTTATTTATATACGTTTTCCCTTATGTAAAATAACGACTTAATAAATATATGATTTCTTTTTGTAAATAACAGATGTCTTTTTAAAAATATTCATGCCCTTCATATAACATTTAGAAAATGACAAGTTATCAGAACTCTAAATATATATATATATATATATATCTTTCTCATTACCAGTTGTTGTTTTTTTTTTTCATTTTAACTCTGGAAAATTTGGAAATATTTAGAAAATTTACTTTTTTATAAGTAAAATATTTTATTTTCATTTATCTTCATATGTAAAATAATGGCAATGTTTTTGGTGATGGTACCCTTTTTAAGTTTTGCATTTTTTGTGTTAAAATTTCATTTATTAATGAAAAATGCTATCTCCCTAAATAATTTAAATTAAAAAGAAAAGCTACCTTACTAGTATTAACAGACGTCCGTATTTAGTACGGGCAGTTTGTATTTTCGACCACCTTGTCTGTCCTAAATTGTGCGTCCGACTTGTCTGGACTTTTCACACGTCGTTCGACTTGTCCGTACTTTCAACTCCTAGTCCAGCTTGTCTGCACTTTTCACTCTTAGTCCGGCTTGTAAGCTGCATAGATGGCTCAGCCCCTGAATATCTGTACTTTTCACTCGCCGTCCGTCTTGTTAATACTTTTGTTAGCGACGACTTACCTGCCTTACTTCCATTTAATTTGTGTCATCTTATATCTCCGCACAGTTCAGCGCAATAAACATTTTCATTGCCATCATACGGAATATTTCTTGGTAGTCTAGGCATTACTGCTGCACTTGAATGTAACTATCTGCGAATGTAAATACAAGATTCCCATGGAAAATTTTTGATAGCAAGTGTAACACACGTATTTGTAACTCACGTTTAATTATTGTAACACCGATCCTTTTCATAACTACCATGAAATCATTTGAGGACTCATTAGATTAGCATCACGACTTTTATTGAATCACAATGAACTCACAATAAAATAGTATCTCTGTCAATCAGGGTAAAAATGTAATTCTTCATGTATTTCCTCTTCTCTTTGCACAACATTAAGATTCTGTAAATGTAACTATCTTTAGTAGATTATCGTAGCGAGAACTTTATTGAAGATATACCCAGCAGCTGTCATCTCGAACGTTAACCCCGCTCTATGGTTCCCGTCATTCACTCTCTTCCTGTTATTTCAAATCTAGCAAAAGCAAAGCACTATTCCGCGAAACAAAACTGACGTCTAAGTATTAGATATTTCACAGCAAACAATGAATTTGTTAATCCAAACTTGCTAAACCGGATGTAACTCGCAAAACATTTCGAAAGACTTTTAAAAAAAAATATATGCCAATATTGCACCATTTCAAAGAAATCTTTGCTGAAGTTAACCAATTTTAGAGATGTAATGATGTTTCAGTGCAACATCGATCTAACATATTATCAATTTTATGATCAGATTTTTGAGAATTGAAACTAGTTAAAAGCTATTTATGAGTCTGCAAACTATTCTCAACAGTTTGTAACAAAATGATGTACAGCATCCCTTTTGGTGTTTTTGCTTTGCCCCTTCACCCCACCCCTCTTTCTGTGAGCATTTGTGTCTTTACTTGTTATCCAGAAAATATGGTCAGCTTAACTTTAGCATTTTTAGAAATCTAGTTCAAGTAAAACATTTCCAGCACTTTTGCCGTTTATCCCCCTATCCCCTTTTTCGTACCTTCATAGAAAGATGATAATACAGAACATATTCTCCTCTGTTGTTCTCGAATTGAATTTAGAATCCTGCAAAACTAAATCAAGTATATATATATATATATATATGTATATATATATATATATATATATATATATATATATATATATGTGTGTATGTATGTGTGTATGTATATATATATGTATATATATATATATTTCTCTGTGATAAAATATATGTGTGAGAAAAAAAAAAAACTAAATTAAGTATATATATATATATATATATGTATATATATATATATATATATATATATATATATATATATAAGTTTGTATGTATGTATGTATGTATGTATGTATGTATGTATATCCAGAATTCGCTGCTACAAAATTTATGCGATTGCAAAAAAATCTTTGGTGAGTTGTTGCCCAGAAGCCTATGCATTTATCTCAGTCATTACAACCCTTTTAAAATATTCCAATTTTCGGACGTAGGCACTTAATTCCATTAAGATAGATCAATACACTGCCAAGTGGCTTAGCTACTATTAATGTCGCCATGGGCGGCCAAATATTTCCCAGAGCGTTTAGCGTCAGGGAACAAGATTATCTTTTGCTGCCCCCCCCCCCTATTTTCAACCATGAAACCCATTATTTGTAACCTTTATAGCCTATCAAGGCAATCTCCACACTATTTAGGCGCCCCTTTACGTATGACTCGTCTGCAATTCCTTAGCTACGCTTTTGGCTACTAGTACTGCCTCCCTTACACAAAACCATTTTGACATGCCCCCCCCCCCCCACCACCACACCCCACCACAATGGCTACTAGTACTGCCTCCCTTACACAAAAACATTTTGAAATGAACCCCCCCCCCCACCCCCACAAAAAAAAAAGTTCTGGAAAAACATTGTACATATGTTAAATAGTACTTTGCATTGATGGCATTTTCTTTCAAAATCTTTTGTGTAATAACATAACCAACTGAATTACATTTGGCGCATATCTCTAGATGTAGGGACCGAATTCAAGTGAACTACGCCACTCAATAGAACATATTATCCATATGTGAAAATGACTGATACAGATATAACATTGGTTAAGCATAAAGAATAGTACATGTATTTCTTTTAAAATTAAAAGTTTAAAGTTCTTATGTCAAAAATTGTATAATAAAAAAAAAACTAATTATTTATTAATATTTTAAAATATTTGCAAAATATTTGCACAATATGTGTAAAACATTTAATAAAACTACAAGTGCATAAAAAAAAAAATAATAAAAATGTCTCATAAAATTCCTTAAAGATATCGATAAACACATTAGAAATTAAATCGATTGTTTCCCTTGAATATCATTTATATAAAATTTCATAAACAAAAATAAAAGTGTGGAGATGGTGTGGAAAATATTGAAATTAGAACAAATAGAGTAAGACAAAAACTTTTTGGCCAAGAGACTTTCCGTACCTACGTGACAAATGAAATTTAACAAGAAATAGAGACAAATTAATAACATAAGTATTATTTGAGCAAGTCAGATTTCTAAAAAAACCGGATACAGGAGTAAAAGAATTCATGAAATGTTATTGTTAAAATAAACGCATTTAGACTATCTGGTTATTTTTGCTACTCTATGCCAGTGTTTCTTTCAGGCATCTTTCTTCAAGACAGAGCCGACTGTGCCACGAAGCAAGTCAAGTTCCCTTAGGCAAAATGAGAGCAATAAAACGAAAATATATTTAAACTTAAAAAAACGATTAGATTGACATAAAATAACAAGTAAATGATACCGTAAACTATATCGAATTGTGAATATATTTAAAGCTAATCTCGTTTGAGGTAGAAATCGACCGAAAGTGATTTTCTCATTTCGGCCGAAACCGAAACTAGGCCGAATTTTAAAATATAAATTTCGTCTGAAACCGAAGCAGTATCCAAAGCCTAAAGTGACATTCAATTCAAATTGAAGCCAAAACCGAAATCGTAAATTTACTTTCGGCTAAAGACAAGCCAAAATATGTATATGTTTTAAAATTCGTTCATGCATACATTCTGCAAACAATGATGGGGAAACTATCAATATTTACAATCTTGTTAAAACATAAGATCATTGTGAATATTATAAATAGACATTTAATTAATACTTTTGCATTTACCATTTCGAGTTAAAAGTAATCTACATTTCTGTAAATTGTATTTTAAAGTAGTATGCTCCAGAAAAAATGGACCGGAGGGAAGGGTGGAGCAAAATGCATGAGAAATAAGCACTTGAGAGCGCTTGTCTCTAATACTATAATTACAACCTAGAATATATACTTGATAATACCTGTAAAAAAATATGTCTCTAATAGAGCCTATTGTCACCTCAACACCAATCATTAAGGCTATAAATTTTATCTCAATATTATCGTCCTACTAATGCTTTGTGTTTTCATAAACAGCAGGGAAGATATCTGTTATTTTTTTTTTTTTTTGCGGGTGCATATGTAAGCGTTGTCTAGGGTGTATGAATCGAATCTCGCCTGGCCCAATCCTGCACTTCCCAATGGCGGCTTCTATCTCTCTCAGAATAAATACAAGGTCCAGTCTAACGACACACTACTTTATTATATGCTATACAAATCAGGATACTGTTATCCAATAACAGGTGTGGGGTGTAGAATATACATAAATCCATACACTTTCAATAGTGAAAAACTCCTCTCTAAAACTTAGCAAGTCGTTTGAGGGAAAAATCACAACCTCTCAATCAAAAGTCCTCTCTCACTCTAAAAACGTGAATCTAAGACTACGACTCTTTGAACTCCGACACATCAGTTCAACTCTTCTCGACACATGTCACAACTCGAACTAACAACCAACCTGTCCCTCTCTCCTACTCTTGCTCTCGGCTCAGCTCACCCAAAGACTTGCACTAACAACCAACCTGTCTCTCCTACTCTTGCTCTCGGCTCAGCTCTCCCAAAGACTCGTACAAACAACCAACCTGTCTCCTCTCCTACTCTTGCTCTCAGCTCAGCTCTCCCAAAGACTCGCACTAACAACCAAACATTCACAACCATCTAGTTCGCAAAAGTATATTTTTTAGTTGTGGTCTGCATTTGTTTTTGTAGTTTCTTGAAAATTTTCATGTAATTCACCAGGATGTTTCGCAGAAAAATTGTCTAAGACTTCAGAAGACATATCCATTCCTAGTCCTGGCTTCTTTTTAAGCTGCCCTAATTGCTTGGCTAAAATCGTAATAGTATTTAGTCAACGGATCTAAAAAAATGACAGCCTCTTTTAGTTTAGCTGTTTTGTGAGCATGAATCTCTTCCTCCATGTACTGTGTGCATATTGCCTGTATTTTAAGTGGAAAAGATCTGTGATATTTTAAAAGTGATTCATGCCAAGCTCTCCCCCGAGATGTGTGTTGAGATATAGCAAAGAAGTTGTCCAATGAACTTTTACAGCAGATTAGGTTGACATGGTTTTTTGTGGTTACATATGTTAACAAATTGACAGAGAACTCCGACAGCCATAGTCTTATTTAGAACTTATCTGGAGATAAGAAGCAAATTAAACTAAACCATAAATTGGACATTTTTTTTGAATTTTGTATGCCCCAAAATTCTCATGTAGTTGTTGTTTGTTTCTTTCCAAAGAAAGTGACAATAACAGTAGCTATGCATACATTTTGTTTCTGTACGAACAGTCAAGATTTTCAAATACTCTAGAAACAGCAAAGAATTCAACTACTGTAGGAACAGCTACGATTGTAAATTCTATAGGAATAGCCAAGACTTCAAATTCCGAAGGGAATACATAGTAGGTAGTTTTTATTTTCAGTTTTAGTTGCGTAGCAAGAATTCTACATTAAGTTGAGACTAATACTACAATGACATTTTGTTACCTGATTATTATTGTTTAGCTTTGAGTTGGTCTATTACACATTTTCTTCATGTATTATCTAGCTTACATTTAAATTGTTTAATATTTTCTAGTATAAAAACCCTAATATTGATGATTGATCATACACACTTTTATTTAACTTGATTAGCAAAATATTAAGAAAACAATATAACTTTTTTTAAAAGAAACACACTCTTCCAAAATGTACTAAAAAAGTATAAAATAGCTGTCCTTCAAGACTTTAGAGTCTTTACAGTGATAAGGCTAAAAATAATTTTCATTGTATGGTTCATTTTATAAAAAAAATATATATTTAGAAGTATTTCATTGTTTAAAAATGTTTTAAAACGATATTTATGCCATAATATTTTTACAAGGGAGATAAATGTTATTTTTTTATTTTTTTTAAAAGATATATTAAAGGATTTTATTACACATAAATATATTTTTTAATTCGTGTATGACAATTTAATTTTACATATAATGTAATAAGAAAATAACATTACTTTGGCATTATGTGGCGTAGTTAAATTTGTCGAGCACTCTTTCGCTGCCTCATTAGAAACTTTGAATTTTTTTAAAAATAAATAGATGTATTAATTCTTAAAGTTTTGTTTGTAAGGTCGCAAAAAAAAAAAAAAAAAAAAAAAAACGAGACCACTCTTACTCTTGAATTTTGTCCTACCAGTAGGGATGAAACGCCACAATACGCCCTCTCTCTAACATCATCCTATACTAACATCCCACGAATATCCTCGGTCGTCCAATATCCTTGTAATATCAATAGCTGTCAAAATATTAAACATATCTCACGTCTCAAGTATAACACATTTTTTTAAAAATCACATCCAATGTTTGACTCAATCATTATAGTATAACACATTTGTTATTCTTCTACTAATTCTTGACTCAATCAATTTGGTATAACACATTCTTAAAATCACTTAAACGCTGTCTTTGGGGGCATGTATATTTATTAAATTAAATTACGACATCATATAGAATTTATAATAAAAGAATTACATTTTTGGGACATAGGTCTAGTCTAGAGAATCTTTTTAACAAAACCTATATCAATTAAAATTTACTTCATGACAATAAATGTATGATTCGCAAAGTAATACAATAAATATTAATGATTTTGACAATATTCAAACTATTTTCTTGATAACGTCAGAGTCAGAATTCCAGTGAGAAATTATGTCTAGCAGTGACGGGAAGCGTCTTTCTCTTTCTCGATACAAACATGTTTCCACATTTGGTCAATAGCCACATTGTTTAATATTTATTTTGAAATCAGGGTAATCTCAGTGTGTGGTACCTGGTGTGGAGCATGACGACACCATCGATAGCATCAAGTGTGTGTGGCACCTGATGTGGAGCATGATGCTATCATTGATATCCTCCAGTGTGTGTGATACCAGATATGGTGCATGATGTACTCATAGGCCGTCTCGGATGTGTGTGTGGTAACTATCGTGGTACTAGATGTTTCATCTGTAACCTTGTATTATTAGTAGCTTATATATCTTGATGGAGATCATTAATGTTATCACCGACCTTGTCCTGACATCAGAAGCTTACATGGCGACAGAGATCATTATTTTTTTCACCGACCTTGACCTGACATCCTAAGCTTATTTTGTGATATATGTTATTGTTATCACCAATCTTATCTTGACGTCTGAGAACAGGGACAGCTACCACAAGAGTTGAAAGATTCAAACATCGTTACATTGTACAGAAATAAAGGATACACGAGTGACTGCAACAACTATCGTGGAATCTCCCTCCTCAGCACAGTTGGAAAGGCTTTCGCCCGAGTTGCATAAGCACGTCTACAGACCCTAGCATCGCGTGTACTCCCAGAATGGCAATGTGGTTTTCTCGCCGGTAGGTCAACCATAGACATGATCCGTGTTGCAGACATGGGTGAAAACATTGTGACTCAAATTAAATAGCGAAAAGTGCAATCAAGTTTCGTCAATTTTTAATTGCAAAGTATGAATCGCTTGACAGCTGTTCCACCCCTCTCCTGCTTGTGTTCGTTAGAGGTGTGGATGAAGACATGAAAATAACACACGAGCTGAATTCCCAACATAGCATGAATGACAGTGTTACCGGCAAGGATATATTCAATGAATTGGAGAAAGAAAACATGTGCTGATTATAACTCTGACTGGACAAACCTCAGTTGCCTGACTGTTGAAGGGGGAAATAACATGAGTGGCATAAAAAGGCTTGGTTGGACAAGCAAAGCAGATGTGTCATGAGAAAAACATTCTACAACCAATGTTCCTGCACTGTATTATTCATCAAAAAGCTTTGTGTGCTTAATATGATGACATTAGCAGTGTACTGAATCCTGTAGAAAAGAGGGTTAATTTAATAAGGTCATATTGGCTCTTCCATAGACAGTTGAGAGTCATGTACAGATACGGAATCGCAAGATTTACCATATTACACAGCAATAAGATGGCTAAGTTGTGAGAAAATTCTGAGCAGAGTATTTAAGTTAAGAAAGGAAATAGGTGACTTCCTGGAAAGTAAAGGCAAGCCACAGGCATCACTTTCTGATGAAGCGTGGGTATGGAAATAGGTCTCTGCTGCAGACATAACGAGTCATTTAAATTTTCAGAACCTAAAACTACAAGGAGAAGAACATCTAGATTCTGATATATACACCTACCTAAAGGCCTTCAGATCCAAACACGTCTTGTTTTTTGGAACAAGTACAGGCCAACAACTTGACACCCTTTCAGCAGTGGACGGTCTTCATGGCTGAAGGAACAGTGGAGTTCAACACCTCATTTTTATGCGAGATCATCAAAGACCCCCAGCTGCAGTGTCAGTAGCGGTTTTCTGACTTGGATTTCAAGGCAGAATAAGTGAGGCTTTTTAAAAAAAAACTATTTGAAGCAGATGTGGCGAGTTGCACCAGCACCGGCATTACGGATTAAAATAATACAATATAGGTCTATAAACAACTACTAATACAATTTCGGCCTATATGCATCTATCAATACAATATAGAACTATGTAAACCTACCAATTCATTATAGACCTATGTACAACTGTTAATACTGTATAGGTATATGTACAACTATCAATACAATATAGACATATGTACAAATAACTATGACATTTAGACATATGTTCAACTATCAATACAATGTAAGACTATATACAAACTTTATGTAGTACACTTTCCCGTGCTTGAACTTTGTTTCACCCCACATTAGCTCCCTATCAGACTGTAGCGTTTTGTTATGGGCGTGGCTTAGTATTTGAAGTATCGTGTTTACTACCGACTTCCAATAAAACATCGATATTATGTCAACTAGTATCTTGTGGAACGTTTTCGATTGTATTAGAAAAGTAAGGGCGTTTCTAGACGCGTCAGTAGACCCACAAATATAAATGATTGGCATGCACAGAGAGAGAGAGAGAGAGAGAGAGAGAGAGAGAGAGAGAGAGAGAGAGAGAGAGATAGTTTTATTAACTTCACAAGACGTGTATTATTCTTTGTGTACTTATATGTGTTTATTCGCATTCACCATTCATTATTGCATTACCAAGGTATTACCAAGCAATTTGACTTAGTAAATCGAAGAGGCCTTTTCAGTATCTTGCAAAGAATAGGTTGACCCCTTCACGACTGCTCACAATAATACAGCTATTTCACAAAAGCATGCACAGCACAGTAACTTTCAATGGCACTGTCACTGAGTCATTCCCATTTAGCAGCGTAGTAAAACAGGGTTTTGTACTGGCACCAACGCTCTTTTCAAATTTTCTTTTCGATGCTCCTTCAATTTGCTTTCAGTGACTGAGAAAATGGACTGTCAGTCCATACAAGATCTTATGAAAGACTGTTCAATATCCCCCGCCTTCTTGTAAAGATCAAAGTAAAAAAGGTGCTGATTCGTGAACTTCTGCTCGCTGACGATGCAACCTTAACATCTCATACAGATGGTCTGCAGGGGCTGGTTAATCGCCTATCACATGATTGTAAAGAGTGTGGTCTTTCAATTAGTTTACAGAAAATCTTTCGGTTGTTGATCATTTCATATACATGGGATCCAATATTGCTAGTTCTCTCTCCGTTGATGAAGAGATACATATCAGGATTGCAAAAGCAGCAGCAACAATGACTAAACTGAATAAGCGGGATTGGAATAATCTCAATCTAACTGATAAAACAAAAATACGGGTCTATTAGGCGTGCGTGCTTAGCACGTTCCTATATGGTAGCGAAGTGTGCATCACATATACCAGTCTGGAGCGGAAACTCAACAGATCTATCTAAGATGTCTGCGTCGCATTTTGCGCATTCGTTGGACGAAAATCGCTCCAACTAACGAACAGCAATGTTTGAAGGAGTAAAAAAGACAGAAGTTACTCGAAACGAGGCCTTGAATAAAAAAGAACAATTCGGAAATCAGGAATGAACCGGGATTCAATATTCTCCTGCAAAAGATGCGACCGTGATTGCCATTCTAGGATTGCCTAGTGAGCCACGCGTCAAAGTGTAGAACTTTAAGCTGCTCCATAAAGATAGAGAGGTATATTGAAAGACAGAGGGATATAGATAGTTATAGAGAGATAGAGAGAGAGACAGTGAAATGACATAAAGAGATATAGAGAGAGATGTATAAAATAGAGAGTGATACAGAAAGAATAGCCAAGAGATTTAGAGATATGGAGAAAAGCTGATATACAGAGAGATAGAGAAAGACTAACAGAAAGAGAGATTGAGAGAGACAGACAGACAAAGTCGTAGAAAGATATAATGTAAGAGATAGAAAAGACAAAAATATATTTAAATATATAGAATGATAGAAAAAAGATTTAATGATAGATACATTGAGTTAGAGAGAAATAATGAGACAAAGAGAGAAAATTGCCCAAAGATAAAATAAGAAAGAAAGAGTGAGAAACAGAGAGAGTTGGAGAGAGAATGAGAGAAAGAGATATAAGAAATGAAGAGAGATATAATGAGCAATAGTGAGAGAGATAAAGAAAGAGATAGTAGAATCTTACTCTTAATTCTATTTTTGTACTTTATTTAACTCATAATTCTATATCATAAATGTCTAATACACATGTATTTTACCGATGACAGTGTGAGAACTGTATGAATTAATACATACAACGATTCACCCCATGCATCAAAACATTTTTTTTTCAAATAACAATTTCAGTAAAACGAAAGAAATTATTAATTTTACCCACCAAAAGAAACTATAAAAAGAAATCATTGAATGTAGTTATCACGATTTTTATTTGGTGAAGTCAGTGGAATTAAAGGTAGCCATACGTGACATGTTTTAGCTGAAAACTATTTAAGTAGGAGCCACAAAGATCCCGACAGTTAAAAACTATTGAAGTGGGTAGTCATAAAGATCCCGACCAGTTAAAAGCTATTGAAGTATGTAGCCATAAAGATCCCGACCAGCTAAAAACTATATAAGTAGGTAGCCATAAAGATCACGACTAGTTACAATTTATGTAATTAGGTAGCCATAAATATCCTAACAATTTAAAAACTATATAATTAGGTAGCCATAAAGATCACGAATAGATACAAAATATATAATTTTGTAGCCATAAATATCCTAACAAATTAAAAAATATATAAGTAGGTAGCCATAAAGATCCCAAATTTTAAAATTAATATAAGTAGGTAGCCATGAAGATCTGGCCTAGTTGACAACTATATAAGAAGGTAGCCATGAATATCGCGCCTTGTTGAAGACTATATAATTAGGTAGCCATACATATCCTAACAAATTAAAAACTATATAAGTAGGTAGGCATAAAGATCCCGACTTTTTAAAATGTATATAAGTAGGTAGCCATACAGATCCCACCTAGTTTAAAACTATATAAGTAAGTAGCCATGAAGATACCAAGTATTTGAAAACTATATAAGTAGGTAGCCATAAGGACCCAAACTAGTTGAAAACTATATACGTAGATAGCCAGAAATATCA